>PVIA01009826.1:15855-57399 GCA_004024845.1 Tonatia bakeri | reverse complement strand
GGTGTTTTAGGATTCTTAGGATATAGTCCCAGCAGTGGAGTTGCTGGGTCAAAAGGCAGATCCATTTTTAATTTTCTGAGGAAGTTCCATACTGTTTTCCACAGTGGTTGTACCAGTCTGCAGTCCCACCAACAGTGCACTAGTGTCCCCTTTTCTCCACAACCTCTCCAACACTTGTTGTTTGTTGTTTTGCTTATGATGGCCATTCTGTCTGGTGTGAAGTGGTACCTCATTGTGGTTTTAGTCTGCATCTCTCTGATAGCTAGTGATATTGAACATCGTTTCATGTGATTTTGGATCTTCTGTATGCCCTCCTTGGAGAAGTGTGTGTTCAAGTCCTTTGCCCATTTTTTAATTGGGTTGCTTGTCTTCTTAGAGTATAATCGTGTAAGTTCTTTATATATTTTGGAGATTAAGCCTTTATCTGAGATATCATTGGCAAATGTGTTTTCCCATACAGTTGATTCTCTTTTTATTTTGGAACTGTTTTCTTTGCAGTGCAGAAGCTTTTTATTTTGATGAGGTCCCATTTGTTTATTCTTTCCTTTATTTCTCTTGCTCTAGGGGACATGTCTGTAAAAAAGTTTTTGCGTGATATATCTGAGATTTTCCTACCTATGTTCTCCTCTAGTACTTTAATATTGTCACGATTTATATTTAAGTCTTTTATCCATCTTGAGTTTATTTTTGTGTAAGGTGTAAGTTGGTGTTCTAGTTTCATTTTTTTGCATTTTGCTGTCCAGTTCTCCCAGCACCATTTGTTGAAGAGGCTATTTTTACTCCATTTTATGTCGCTGCCTCCTTTATCAAATATCAATTGACTGTAGAGACTTGGGTTTATTTCTGGGCTCTCTGTTCTGTTCCATTGGTCCATGTACCTGTTCTTATGCCAGTGCCAGGCTATTTTGATTACCGTGGCCTTGTAGTATAGTTTAGTGTCTGGTATTGTGATCCCTCCTACTTTACTCTTCTTTTTCAATATTGCAGTAGATATTCGGGGTCATTTATGGTTCCATATAAATTTTTGAAGTGTTTGTTCTATGTGTGTGAAATAAGCCATTGGTACTTTAATAGGTATCGCGCTGAATGTATAGATTGCTTTGGGTAGTATGGACATTTTAATGATATTAATTCTCCCAATCCATGAACATGGTATATGTTTCCATTTGTTTGTGTCTTCCTTGATTTCTTTCCGCAGTGGTATATAGTTTTCTGAATACAGGTCTTTTACCTCTTTGGTTAGGTTTATACCTAGGTATTTTATATTTCTTTTTGCTATTTCAAGTGGGATTTTTTCCTTGATTTCTACTTCTGCTGTTTCATTGGTGGTGTACAGAAATGCCTTTGATTTCTGGATATTGACTTTGTATCCCGCTGTTTTGCCAAATTCGTTTATTAGGTCAAGCAGTTTTTTGGTAGAGTCTATAGGATTTTCTACGTACACTATCATGTCATCAGCAAACAATGACAGTTTTGTTTCCTCCTTTCTGATTTGGATGCCTTTTATTTCCTTTTCTTGTCTGATGGCTGTGGCTAAAACTTCCAATACTATATTGAATAAAAGTGGTGAAAGTGGACAGCCTTGTCTTGTTCCTGTTCTTAGTGGAAAAGATTTTAGTTTTTGTCCATTGAGTATGATGCTTGCTGTAGGTCTGTCATATATGGCCTTTATTATGTTGAGAAATGTTCTCTCTATTCCCACTTTGATGAGTGTTTTTATCATAAATGGGTGCTGTACCTTATCAAATGCTTTCTCCGCATCTATTGATATGATCATGTGATTTTTGTCTTTGCTTTTGTTTATGTGATGAATTACATTAACTGATTTGCGAATATTGAACCATCCTTCCATGCCTGGTATGAAACCCACTTGGTCATGATGGATGATCTTTTTAATGTATTGTTGGATGTGGTTTGCCCGTATTTTGTTCAGGATTTTAGCGTCAATGTTCATCAGAGATATTGGCCTGAAGTTTTCTTTCTTCGTTGTGTCTTTATCTAGTTTTGGAGTTAGGATGATGTTGGCCTCATAAAAAGAGTTTGGGAGTCTTCCGTCTTTTTGGATTTTTTGGAACAGTCTGTGAAGGATAGGAGTTAGCTCTTCCTTAAATGCTTTGTAGAATTCTCCTGTGAAACCATCTGGTCCAGGGCTATTGTGTGTTGGGAGTTTTTTAGTTACTGCTTCAATTTCTTTTGCTGTTATTGGTTTGTTCAGGTTTTCTGCTTCTTTTTCATTGAGTTTAGGAAGATTATATTTTTCTAGAAATTTGTCCATTTCATCTAGGTTTTCTAATTTCTTGGCATACAGTTCTTCACGGTAATTTCTTACAATTCTTTGTATTTCTGTGATATCGGTTGTAATCTCTCCTATTTCATTTCCGATTGTGTTTATTTGGGTCTTCTATTTTTCTTGATGAGTCTGCTTAAAGGCTTGTCAATTTTGTTTATCTTTTCAAAGAACCACCTCCTGGATTCATTGATCATTAGGATTGTGCTTTTAGTCTCTATGTTGTTTAATTCTGCTCTGATCTTGGTTATTTCCTTCCTTCTACTTGCTCTGGGCTGTCTTTGTTGTTCTTTGAGTTCTTGTAGATGTAGGGTTAGGTTGTTTATTTGAAATATTTCTATCATTTTAGGTAAACCTGTATCACTGTGCCTTTGCTGTGTCCCATAAGTTTTGAGTTGTTGTGAGTTCATTTTCATTTGTTTCCAGAAACTTTTTGATTTCTTCTGTAATCTCCTTTTTAACCCATTCATTGTTTAATAGCATGCTATTCAATCTCCATGAGTTTGAGTGTTTTGGGGTTTTTTTCTTTGGGTTTGTTTTCTAGTTTCAGTCTGTTGTGGTCAGAGGAAATGCTTGATATGATTTCTGTTTTCTTGAATTTGTTTAGGGTTCTTTTGTGTCCTGTCATGTGGTCTATCTTTGAAAATGTTCCATGTGCATTTGCAAAGAATGTGTGTATTGCTTCTTTGGAATGAAAGGCTCTATATATATCATTTAACTCTATTTCATCTAGGGCATTGTTTGTAGGAGACCGGTTTGTTTTGGTCTGGCAAATGTGACTCAGCTGTGTATGGAAAATCTACAGAAGCGAGGTAGTGGACAGAAGCCAGACATTCAAACAGTTTTCCCGTGGGAATCAGGCCTACAAAATGCATACAGACCGTTATGACTTACTCTTGCTAAAACTCAGTCTCCCTGGTCTAAAACAATAAATATGTATTGTCTATCTTCAAGATAATTTCCAAAGCCTATATGAATTTTCCCAAAGACAGAGCTAATCAGCTTGCCACCTTTCCCTTCTGCGTGTTATTTTCATTTCCTTGATTATACCTAAAATGTAGACAGTAATATTCTATGTAATAGATGATAAATACTTCTTTGATGTAAGACCCGAGAGAAACAATAAAAGCCTGCCTAGGCAGTGGTCAAGGCGGTCTCGTCTTGAGAGAGTGGGTGTGCCTCCCCTTTTTCTCCACAAGATTGCTGTAGCCTGTGCATTTATTCTCATCTTGAGTCACAACAGGTGGACTCTGCTAGCCAGAGTCTCCCACAGGTGTTCAATGCCACAATATCTTTGTTGATATTTTGTTTAGAACTATTCATTTTTGACAGTGGGGTGTTGAAGTCTCCTACTGTAATTATATTGGTGTCAATATCTTTCTTGATGTCCTCCAAGATTTTCTTTATGTATTTGGGTGCTCCTGTGTTGGGTGCATGTATATTTACAATGTTTATGTGTTCTTGATGGATTCTTTCCTTGAATATTACGAAGTGACCTTCTGGGCTTTTTTGTGGCCCTGTTTTTAAATCCTATTTTGTCTGATATGAGTATTGCTACCCCGTTTTTTTTTTTTCCCTGTCCATTTGCTTGGAATATTTGTTTCCAGTCCTTCACTTTTAGTCTGTGTAGATCTTTTGTTCTGTGGTGGGTCTCTTGTAGGCAGCATATGTGTGGGTCATGATTTCTTATCCATTCAGCTATTCTGTGTCTTTTGATTGGAGCACTTAATCCATTTATGTTTAAGGTTATTATTGATAGGTACTTACTCATTGTCATGTTCGTACCTGTGTTCCTCTCTCTCTCACTCTTTTTTTTAAAGCAGTCTGTTTAGCATCTCGTTCAGAGCTGGTTTGGTGGATGTGTATTCTTTTAGACTGTTGTCTGACTCCTTGTTTGGTTTTCCATTTTAATTGAGAGCCTTGCTGGATATAGTCTTGTTTGTAGGCCTCTCATTGTCATTACTTGGAATATTTCTTGCCATTCTCTTCTGGCTTGAAGCATTTCCATTGAGAAGTCAGAGGCTAGTTTTATTGGGGGTCCCTTGTATGTTACTTCCTGTTTCTCCCTTGCTGCCTTTAAGATTCTCTCTTTGTCTTGGAATTTTGCCATTTTAATTATGATGTGTCTTGAAGTGGGCCTCTTTGGGTTCCTCTTGATTGGGACTCTGTGTGTTTCCTGGATTTGTGTGACTTTTTCTCTCATCAAATTAGGGAAGTTTTCCATCATTACTTTTTCAAATAGGTTTTCTATCCCTTGCTCTTACTCTTTTCCTTCTGGTATCCCTATGATACGGATATTATTACATTTCATGTTGTCTTGGAGCTCTCTTACCACCTGTTTGTTCTTTCTTGGTCTTTTTTCCTTTTCTTGCTCTTTCTGGGTGTTTTTTTATACCTTGTCATCCAGATCACTGATTCGATCCTCTACTTCAGCCAGCCTGTTTCTCATTCCTTCTAATTTGTTTATTTGTGAGATTTTATTGTTAATTTCTTCTTGATCTTTGTTTATAGTTTTTATTTCCTTTTTCATGCTGATGTAGTTCTCACTCAGTTCCTTGTAGTTGTCTGTGAGTTCCTTGAGCATCTTTATAAGCATTATCTTTAAGTCTATATCTGATAGTTTGGTGACCTCCATTTCGTTTAGCTCTTTTAGTGGGGAATCTTCCATTCCTTTTGATTGCATGTTCTTTTTTTGTCTCCTCATTTTAACTGAATGTTTTTGTTTGTGTCTGTGCTTCCTGGTGTTTCACTTTTCTAAGTGTTTTTATAGGGTGAACTTCTATGGAAGGAATTCTGTAGGGTTCAGTGGTGTGGTCTCTTTGATCTACTTGTCTGGATGCTCTAGGTTTGCCCTTCTGTTTGTGTGGACTGTCTTGTTGTACTTGGGGTTTTACCTTTTGGTTGTTCCTCTGTTGGTGGTTCTTCTCCTCCAGCAAACATAATGATGTTCGCAGCTGCCACCTATTCCTGTATGTGATCAGTGGCAGGGGATAGGCAAAATCAATTAAGACAGCGGGAGAGTATTTTATGGGATTTAAAGTACCAGCATGTAGAGAAGAGACAGACGATTCTTCGGATAAGTGTAGCGTTAACTGTAATATTTCACCCAACTAGCCACTTTTTATAAAAGGTTAAAGAGAGAGAAGACTCTTGTTAGAGGGGAGAAGGATTGTGAGCTCAATCCAGAAAACAAAGTGCATATGATGAGATATAGTGAGAGTAAAGGATAGAAAATAGGCATACTATGAGAGAGAGTAGAGTTAACCACAACAATAATAATGCTCAGGATTAAAGTGAAGTGGGCTACGAACAGGGAGGGTTGTTATGTATTATGTACCATTGTATGGAACAACAATTATTTTCAGTAGTACTTGGACAACAATAATATGACAAGAAATATATGATTTGGATCATCAGAATAGACAGTACCTGATCAAGAGTTATGTGTTATTGGAACACAGGTCAAGTGAAAGAAGGAAAATTAAAATACATTAAAGAGACAATAAGGAAAACCAGTCAAACAGTGCAATTAAACAGAGAAATAAAATGAGGAAAATGAAACATAAGAGAAACAAAAAAATACTAATAAAATAAAAGTGGTAAAAATAATGGACATATAATAATAATACACATAAACAATAAAATGCCGGCTGTATGGGTAGCAAAGTGACTTGTCTCAGTTTCTCAGTTTTGGGGGTTAGCTTTGTGCTACCTCTTTCAATTTGTCTCTGAACCCTTTGTAACACCATGTCTTATTATCTCACTTAGGGGGGGAAAAGGGGAGAGGAACAAAAAGAAAGAAAAAGTAATAATAAGCCTCCTGCTGACTTTAAGCCTGTTCATCCAGTTATTCTGGTCTTCCTAGATGCAGCAGAAGAGGGGGACTGGGCTGCACTTTTCTCCCTTCCTATGATTTTGAGAGGATGGAGACCAGGTCTGGGCTGCAATATTTGTAGTTTCCTGGCCGCTGGCCAAAGTTGTCCATGAGCTGCCAGACTGAAATCAGCCACTCAGTCTCTGTGCCCACAGCATGGGTCAGTCTCGGACATGCTGTTTCACTCCGCCACTCAGTTCAGGGACAGGGCTCCAATCAGCCCCTCGCAAACAGTGCAAGCTCAAACCATCCTTGGGGTGAGTAGCCACTGCTCAAAAGTTCCTTACAAAACAGCTGCCTGCCATTCTTAACAAGCGCAGGGCTTGTCACACTGCCCAACTTTCCAACCAGTCTGGAGACTATCCGTGTCAATGTTGGGCATGCCCCAACTCCCTTCTCCAGGTGTCAACTGCCATTTCAGTTTCTCTGGTACCAGCGTCCACAGTCCCATCGGATGTGTACCACTTCTGTGTGTCTCCCATTTTGTCTCTACTCCCAGCAACTTTCAGCATCCAGGTTCCTCCTGGTGCCTGGGTGCCCTCCCTGTTTTGGCAGGGGAGGGAGCTAGTGATCTAATTGCCCTCCCTATGTCCTGCAGCAGGCAGCAGGCTGGGGGCTGCAGAAGCCTCCGTCCCCATGCAGGTCCCAGGGACCTCACTATCTGTTTTTCAATGTCCTCTGCAATTGTTGGCCTCCAAACTTCCTATAAGCTGGGATTCCCTTGGCTGTTCACTCTCTTCTTCAGAAGATCAGCTAGGTGTTCCAACTGGGCACAGAGAGAACTGAGCTTCGCTTACAAGTACCTTGCCACCATTCTCCAGAATCCTGTTTCTTGCCTTGCTTTTTTTCCTTTTTCTTTTTTGCTCTACCTTCATGTTAGGGCTTTCATCAGTTGTTGTGATCTTCAGCTCCACATTAATATGAACACTAGGACTAGAAAGATTATTGTAATCTCTGTTTGCATGGGTAGCACTTGTGAAAAGGTGGGTATCAGTGTACAGCATTAAGTAAGATAATCTGTTTCCTTTATATAATTCCAAATGTCAGTATCTGTAGGTGTTCTCAAGATCTCATTTTTTCAGAAAAGAACCTGTCACATGACACTTGGGAACCATCAGCACTTCTGGAGTTTAGCAGTAGAAAGGGGTTGGGACCCTCTTTTATATTTAAACTTTTACTCATCCCTTTATTTTCTTTCTTATGTACTTTGCCTGTCATTACTAAATTTGGAGACTTTATTAGACTTTGTCTGGATAATGAATTTCTACTTCCTTCCAGCTAGGAGAGTTGGGCGTATCAGCTGCTCTTGTTATAATTAATTTAGTTAAGACTTACCTTTCAGTCTCACCCAGTTTCTCTAGTTATGGAGCCTTTCTGTTGACAGCTATATTACAAATTACCTTTCCTTTATGTACTTATTATTTTTAATCATCACCTGAGAATATATTTATTGATTTTGAGAGGGAGAAACATCAGTGTGAGAGAGAAACATCAATCGGTTGCCTCCCATGCACGCCCCCACTGAGGATTGAACCTGCAACCTACGTATGTGCTCTGACTGAGCATCAAACCTGCAAGTTTATTTTTCAGTGCATGGGACACACTCCAACCAACTGAGCCACCCCAGCAGGACTAAATATCCTTAGTTTTAGGTGTCATCCTCATTTGCTGGCATTTTATTTAAGCCACTGAGTTCTGCAGTTAATTTATAGTCCTTTATTTGTCTTCCTTTCAGAATTTAATACTTTTCATCCAGTGATTACTGCACAACCTTTTAGTTTCTATGACTATGTGTTTCCTTTCACTCCCTTACTATTATTTTAATGGAGTACAAGGAAGATGTAGAAATAAATACAGTCATGTGCCACGTACCAATAGAGATACATTTTGAGAAATGCTTCAGGTGATTTTATCATTGTACGGACACCATAAAGGGTATTTACACAAACCTAGATGGTATAGCCTTTTACACACTTGTTATATATGTTATATTATATAACCTATATTATATAACCTGGTTAAATTATATAACCAGGGGTCTCCAACCTCCAGCTAATGGACCAGTCCTGGCCTGTTAGGAACCTGTCTCCATAGCAGGTGAGCTTGAATGTAATGCCCTCGAATCACCCCAGTCTGTGGAAAAATTGTCTTCCACAAAACCAGTTCCTGGTGCCAAAAAGGTTGCAGACCAGTGACGTATAGGACCACTGTCATATATGCAGTCCATTGTTGACTGCATGGCATGGTTGCATCTTATTTAACCTCACATCCTCTTTAATAATACTTCTATTCATTTCATTTTTATTCCTTCATTCTAGGCTCTCCCAATTTTATGTTTGTCCTTTCTTCCTGTCATCTGCCACATAAAAATGTTTTCTTTTATTTTACTAAGTTATGAACTGTGTAAGATTACATTATAAGCAGTTTAAGCTACATGCACCCATGAATGACATTTGTATTTGAGCTTTCTTTTTTATACTGGTAGGGTAGGTTTGAAATAAAGAGTTTACTTACAATAGTATATTTTTAAATTTTAATACTAGTGTAACAATTCACAAATATTACTGATTTTGATGATAGCTGCTTTATTGGATGTTTACTGCATACCAGGCACTAAATATTTTACAGTTATTAACTCTTCAATGATGATTTTTTTATACTTCCTTTTAGAAAGTACCTGAGAAATTTATAAAGCTACATCATGAAATACATAAAGTCTCATCCTTCTCCATGAAAGCTAAGGAAAAACTCGGAAAACCTAGGAAACAAAAGTATTTCATCTGATCACAGACATTGATTCTTAAGACTACACCTATATGTATGGGACTCAAATTTAAAAGAGTTTGTAACATAATTAATACTTAAATATGAGAGAAGCTAAGAAAAATCATTAAGACTGTAATGAGAATGCTGTATTTCATTGTTTTGTAATAACGTATTCTCAGGATAGTCAATGTGAAGATTTCCATTGTAAATTCAGCTTCATGAGATACCTGATAAAAGATATTGGAGAAAAACCATGTGAATTTAATGAATGTAGAATAGCTTTCATCTATGTGACACATCAAGAGATACTGAAGAAGTCTTATTGGAGAAAGTATCTGCAGGATAGCAATGTTGGAGAGCCTTCAGACTGAATCAGATATCCTTCAGCATAATCAAATTCATACTTGAGAGAAAACTTACGAGTGTAATGAATGTGGAAAAACCTTTAGTCTGAAGCAAAATCTCATTGAGCATAAGACAATGCATACAGGAGAGAAATCGCTTGGATGTAATGAATGTGGTAAAGTATTCTCTCGAGTCTCATCTCTTGGTCTACATTTGAGAAGTCACACAGGAAAGATACCATATAAATGTAGTAAATGTGAAAAGGCCTTTAGCCAGAAGGGAAACTTCCTTTCTCATCAGAAATATCATACTGAAGAGAAACCTTATGAATGTGAGAAAGCTTCTATTCAGATGCCAAGTCTTATGAAACACCAGAGAAATCATATTGGAAACAAACTGTATGCGTGTAAGGAATGTGGGAAAGCCTTTGATAGCAAATCATCTCTCACTGAGCATGAGAAAATTCATATGGGGGAGAAACCATTTGAATGTAATCAATGTGGAAGAGCCTTCAGCCAGAAGCAATACCTCATTAAACATCAAAATATTCATAGTGGAAAGAAACCCTTTAAATGTAATGAGTGTGGAAAACCCTTTAGCCAGAAGGAAAACCTCATTATCCATCAAAGAATACATACTGGAGAGAAACCTTATGAATGTAAAGGGTGTGGGAAAGCTTTCATTCAGAAGTCAAGCCTCATTAGACACCAGAGAAGTCATACAGGAGAGAAACCCTATGTATGTAAGGAATGTGGGAAAGCCTTCAGTGGCAAGTCAAATCTCACCGAGCATGAGAAAATTCATATTGGAGAGAAACCATATAAATGTAATGAATGTGGAACAATCTTTAGGCAAAAGCAATACCTCATTAAACATCACAACATTCATACTGGAGAGAAACCCTATGAATGTAATAAATGTGGAAAAGCCTTCTCTCGAATTACATCACTTATAGTACATGTGAGAATTCATACAGGTGATAAACCTTATGAATGTAAAATTTGTGGGAAAGCCTTCTGTCAAAGCTCATCTCTTACTGTGCATATGAGAAGCCATACAGGTGAGAAGCCCTATGGTTGTAATGAATGTGGGAAAGCCTTCTCTCAATTCTCAACTCTTGCTCTACATATGAGAATCCATACTGGAGAAAAGCCTTATCAGTGTAGTGAATGTGGGAAAGCTTTCAGCCAGAAGTCACATCACATTAGACACCAGAGAATTCATACTCATTAAAGCTCTATGAATGTCTTGAATTTAGGAAAACCTTCAACAGAATTCACACTTTATAGCATATTAGAAAATCCATCTTACTATGGTGACATGAGTGTGAAAAACCCTTCAGCAATTCAAACTTAAAATACTGAGATTTTAAATAAAAAGTGTGATGTTATGAAAACATATACCTCCAGAGCCCCCACAATAATCATTTTCAATGCTGAACTTCTTAGGAGCATTCTCATTGAAGTAAGGATCCAGTTATGGACACTAATCAACATGGTTCTGGAAGGTCTGCCTGATGATGCATTAAGACAAAAACATGAGAGGTATAAAGATTTATAATTAAGAGAAAAAACTCATTCATGTTATATGTTTCGCTATATGCATAATCATCAGTTATTTGCTCTTGATCCAGCCATGAAAAACAGGTTGTATCCTGAAACATATGCATGCCTTTATGAGGAATTGGTAATTGACAGATGTGGTATCACAGGTTGGTAAAGAAGTCATGCATGAGTCAAAAATGGTCTCAGGGTAATTGACTCTTCATACGGAAAAATATTTGCTGTGATCACATATTAAAATATTTATTTATTATGAACCCAAATAATATTGAAGACTAGAATGCAAAATAGTAATATGAGAATTTTGTAGGAGAATGTTTTTAAAGCCTTGGAGTAGGAAAGGACTTCTAAAACTGATTCCAGAATATTTCCTTTGAGTATATTTACATATACTCAAGAAACTGATACATGTACCCAGGGAGTCATATACCTTTATGTTCATTGCAGCATGAATTATATTAGCAAAATATTGGAAACATCTGTCTCTTGTGAAATGGTTGAATAAAATATAGCTATACAGTAGAATATTCTCTAGTAGTTAAATACAAGTTAAATATATACCTGTTAACAAGAAAAAATCTGAAAAATCATGTAGAGTGAAGAAAAATGAAAGTGATGTATATATTATAACGACATCTGTGTGAATTTGAATGAAATCACCAGTATGAAGCAGTGGTTATAGATGAACATTTTTATGTAAAACTATGAAGAATGGATTGAAAAGATACATACTCAGTTCCAAAAGTGGTTGCCTCCAGAAAGAAGGGAGGGGATGGGAAATGGGATCAAGTATAGTAGTTAAAGAATATTTCAGTTTTGTATCTAAATATCTTTTATTAAAAAGAAATAAAAATTTCAGGTAACCATAACAAAATGTTAGTTAATTCTAGGTTGTGTCAGTATATTTGCTTAATATATTTCTGAGCTATTTCCTTCGAACTTCTGCAAATTAAAAAGAAATAAGAGTAGGGAAGATGTACATGAAGTACATGTTTAAATGGACTCATATTCTCAGTCAGATGCTAATATTTTATTGAAAATATTTCTAAAATTATTTAAAATATGGAAAAATTGTGATGGTAGCTTAACAGTTCCAATTATTTACTCTCATATGTCATGTCACTATGTGTGGTTTCTATTCAGAAGTTACAGCATGATTTTGCAACAGGTTGGCTGAATCACATGCATTTAAGGATCACATTTAAGAATATATGCACAGACCTGGTAGAAAGAATTCATTTTCACTTAAACATTTATCAGAAATTTTAATACGCCATATAACCAGTATTGGGAATGGAAAGTAGACTTCAAAATGAGGAAACCATGTTATGCAAATTTTTTAATATGCCACTGAGTAAAAACATCCACTCTTGCATTTCAGCCTCAATTTTAACCTCAGACTGTTTTTTTCACTATTCTGCCAGACATAATCAATGCCACCTCCACCTCATGTTTTTAGAGAAAAAGTGCTGAAAAGAGACATGGACTTAAACAGTATTTTATTTGGAGCAAATCATTTTTTTTTAGGATTTTGGAAAGGAATACTTGATCTCTTCTCACAACAACTTGACATGTAGAAAGCTGTTAGTGCTGTTTTTAAATAGTGATTAAAAATGACTATACAACATTTAAACCTCAGATTAATTTCACATGAATCTTTTAAACTCAATAAAATGTTAATATAACTATAGCACTAGACTACTTGTTATTAGCATTTTTGAAGGTTAGTCTTGTGCTAAGATTATAAATACCAGTGGTTGACTTTCTGAGGTAATTACCCAAACAACATACACATATATCAGCATGAATCTAGTTTTCTGTTTCATTCAGTAAAAATTCTCTCATAATCCTTAAGTGCCCTGCTCTTGTACTTATATACCTCTGAAGTCACCAGAAGAACTAGGAACTCAGGTCAGGCCAAACTAGGAAGACTACATTTTGCTGCCTGTAAGTGGCCAATTCCACGACCCGGCAACAGGAATAATTATAATGGTCAGGTAAAGTAAGATGAACATTTGCTGCATAGTGTCTGTGATGTTATGTACTGTAAATTTATTCAGCTATCTCCATATTGATTCATCTTGTTGCTAACTATTGCCCCCACAAACTACAGTACAGTAAATACCCATGTGATTGGCCCTTACATTTTAGTTATTTTGATTGCTGGTGAATAGAATATAGGCAAGAGATTGGTAGACATACCAAAGGATATATGCTATTTTAAAATTTTAATAGATACCATCAGTCAATTTAAAAAGACAAGAAAAGAATATAAACATATATGCAATGGAATACTACTCAGTCATGAGACAAGATGAAATATTGCCATTTGTGACAACATGGGTGAATCTTGAGAATATCTGCTAAGCAAAATAAGTCAGAAAAAGTCAAGAGCCATATGATTTCACTCATATACAGGACATAAAACTGAAAGAAACAAGACAGACAACTAACCATATGATGGTTACCAGAGGTGCTTGTACAAAAGAAAGTCCAACCTAAGAGGATGGCAGGGTGGGTAGTTAAGGGTAAAGGGGGCCAAATATATGGGGACTGAAGATTTGACTTTGGGTGGTGGGCACACAATGCAATATACAGATCATGTATCAAAGAATTGTACATTTGAAACATAATTTTATTAACCACTGTCACCCCAATAAATTTAAAATAAAGACATTTAGCCCTGCATTGCATGGTATTAAACTACTCAAATTCAGCATAAACCTCACCTCCTAGATTTGCTTCTTTATAAATTTTGATACTGTTAACCCATTTCCCTATATTTTATGTATCTTTTTGTCAATTTTGAAGACCTCTTCATATATTAAATATTAGGAATTTGTCTAATTTTTGCTATAAAAATGACTTTTCCATTAAAATATTTAAAAATTTTATGTAATCAAAATGTATTCTTTAAGCTTATGAATTAGGAAGATATTTTTAATCTCTAGATTGTACGTATTATTTCTTAGGTTGCCTTGAAAGCTCTTTATTGGTTTTTTCAATATGTAAATAATCTATGTGTTATTTAATTTTTAATGTCATATAAAATGAGGTTCATGGTTATTTTCTTCCAAATGGGTTTCTGTTGTACAAGCACAATTCATTAAAATAATTTATATGTTCAACATCCAGTCATACAGCTCTTGACACCAGCAGCAATCACTGATTTGAAGTGTCAATCAAACAGAATAGGTGTTAACCCTGAATTTTATTGGCAGGTTTGTCCTCACTAGAAAACACCTTCACAGTATGTTTGTTAGTTCTACAACTACTCCAAGCAAGCAAAGCTTCTGGGACCTCAGTACTGGAAAACAATATTCTCATTCAGGACATTTTACAATAATCCACCAGTGCATATTCATGGTGTGCCATCATCACATGGGGCACACTCATTTGTAAGACTGATAGCTACTTAGGTACTAGGAAGGCACTCTACTACCTTGGTTTCTCCAAGACAGAATGCCTTAGTCACATAGGCTGTACACATACCAGTTCACGGCTCTCTCCATCCAGGAAAAGGCTACAAATGAGGGATTTACAACATAATTTTCTTCAAGGAAGCTGTGATAGAAAGGTAACTGTAAGGTCATCTTCTCATACATGGGTCAGTGGGAACAATTTTTTTAAAAAGTGATTTTAGAGGTGGGGAAGGGGGTGGAGGAGAAATACCAGTTTGTTGTTCCACTTATCTGTGCACTTGTTGGTTGACTCCTGCATGTGCTCTGACCCAGGATGGAACCCACAACCCTGGCTTATAGGGATGACGCTCTAACCAAGTGAATTACCTGGCTAGGGGCTAGAGCAAAATACCTGTTCTTACCCCTTTAGTGATAGCATCCTTTCCCTCTTCAGTGGAAACTTTGCTATGTAAGTGATTTACCCACATGATCTTTTCCTCATTCAACTGAAAACTACCTTGTATTTTCATTTATACCATTTTCATTTCTATATTATCTTGTTTCACTAATCATTTTTCTGTTCCTGTTAATGCCACATCAGTTTAACATCATCCTTATTGTAGTATTTTGATATTGCATAATAAGTCCCCCTTGCTTTCAATTTTAATTCCTGCACTTAATTTTATTTCTATATAAATGAAGGAAGTTTTCTCAAATTACAAAAGCCCTTGGGTATTCTAATTGGTATTGCATTACATTTATACATTTACTTTGGGAGAAGTGACATGATATTTTCATTCTGCCCCAAAGTATGTCTGCATTTATTCAAATTATGATACATGTCCTTCAGGATAAGGATTCCGAATAAAGTAATTTGAAGCCCATCTCTGTTTAATACTATTACATTAAGAAAGATTTAATATTTGAATAAGAGAAATCCCTATTATGGACTGAACATTTCCATCTCCCAGAGTTTATGTTGAAGCCCTAATTCCCAGTGTGATGGTATTTGGAGGCGTGGCCTATGAAAGTAATTGGATTTACATTAGGTTATGAGGGTAAGACACTCATGAAGGGAAGTCTCTTCCTTTTAGAGGGAGAGAATGAGACATCTCTCCATGTGTATATAACAAGGAAAGGCCATATGGACCTTCACTAGGAACCAAATCTGCCAGCACTTTGATCTTGGGACTTTGCAGCTTCCAGAACAGTAAGAAATATATGTCTGGCCATGGCTGATGTGGCTCAATGGATTGAGTGCCAGCCTGTGAACCAAAGGGTCACCAGTTTGATTCCAGTTGAGGCACATGCATGAGTTTCAGGCCAGGTCCTCATTAGGGGCCGTGTGAGAGGCAACCACACATTGATGTTTCTCTCCTTTTTCTTCCTTCCCTTCTTTCTGAAAATACATAAAATCTAAAAAATAACAAAAGAAGTCTTGATAAATTTTAAAAGGCTGAATAATACAAAATATAATTTAAAATTGTATGTAACTGAATGAAACTAGACATCAGTAACAGCAGAAAAGTAGAAAATTCCAAATAAGTAGAAATTAAACATCACACTCTTAAACAAGGGGTGAAAGAAGAAATCACAAAGAACATTTTAAAAATATTTTGAGACAAATGAAAACTGACTATATCAAAACTTATGGGATGCAGCAAAAGCAGTGCTAAGAAGAAAGTTGAAAGTTTAAACACAGAACTTGAATCAACAACTTACAGCCTAAGAAACTAGAAAAATAGGAGGAAACTAAACCCTTAACTAGAAAAGAGAAGAAAATAAAGATTGGAACAGAGATAAATAAAACATTAAAAAAACAATTTGATCAGTGAAACGAAAAGTTATTTGAAAAATGATAACATTGACTAAGAAAATCAGAGTCAAATTAGTAAAACTGAAATTCAAAGTGGGGACATTATTACCAATTTTACCAACATAAAAAGGATTATTAGAGAATACTATGAATAATTGTACACCAACAAATGGATAACCTATATGAAATAGATAAATTCCTAGAAACAACAACTTACCAAAGCTGAATCATGAATAGAAATTATGAGCAGACCTATAACTAGCAAGAAAACTGAAGCAGTGATCAAAGCTCCCAACAAAGAAATGTCTGGACCAGATGGCTTCACTGCTAAATTCTAGTAAACATTTAAAGAAGCATCAACATTCATCCTTCTCAAATTCTTCTAAAATGTAAAAGAGACATGAACTTATCCAAACATTTTACAAAGTTATCATTACTTTGATACCAAAGCAAGACAAAGACACTAATATTCCATTCTCATTCTCTCTCCAGAAAGGCTATCAAATTGTCCCTTAGTACTTTTCTTGAAAAGTCCATCTTTCCCAACTGATGTGAAATGCCTCATTCACCATACACTAAACTCCTTTATTTGGTTCTATTTTTGGATTCTCTTGTGTGTTCCACCAGTCGGTCCAGTCAGATGAGTCCCATATTTCAATTTTTGAAGTTTAAGGGTACAGTTTGTAATCTGGTAAGACTAGCCCCAACTGCCCCATACTGCATTTTTCTTCCAGATACACTGTCTATTCTAACTTTTATTTTTTCCACTTGAACTTTAGAAAAACTCCTATTTAGAAAAATATATTATTTTTAAATGGGATAATTAAATTCATAAATTAATTTAAAATGATGTTTAAGGTTTTTTTTTTTTCAAGGATACAGTATATATATTTTTTGTTTAGTAAGGCTTTTTTTTGCCTTTTAATGTTTTAAAAGTGTTTTAAACTTTTAGTGCCTTTTAGTGTTTAGTGTTTTAAACTTTTAAATTATTTATTGCTAAAATTATCCTTAAGCATTTAGTCCTATTGCAAGGTTTTGTTTGTATGTATTAAGTTTATTTACACGATTTTATACCCACTACCTTACTTCCTTTATTTAAAATTACATTAGCTCTGGCTAGGTAGCCAGTTGGCTAATGTCCTCAAAACAGGCCAAGGTTGTGGGTTCATCCCCTCCTAGGTTACGTATAAAAATCAATTAAGTGAATAAATAAGTGGAACGACAGGTCAATGTTTCTCCCTCTCTCTAAAATCAATTTTAAAATGATCGTAACTGCATTAAGTTATTTGTAGAAAATATCTTTGCAGCTAGAAAAAAATTATTTTTAAACCTAATAAAATGCGTCTGGCCTGGAGGTAACTAGAGAGAATTACTAAATCAGTTGATTCAGAAGATTCTCCTGAGTATACTTTACATTCCTAGATCTCTGTAAGCCATGTCACTTCTCTTAGATTTGCCATTGTCGACACTACCCTTCAAACTTTTAAAGTTCTTTCTTAGTCCAGGACTTCACAAATCAGCTCCCTTAGACCGTAGACTTACATCCCTTAGACCTATAGCCTTCCCCCAGGACTCAAAAAGAACCCATAAGATTGAAAGGCTGTCTCAAGGGTCTGCACTCTAAGCAAGAGCAAAAGTTCCTTTTTGAAACTGGCTTTCTTTTAAAAGAAAACAACACTTTTTATTTCAATTCCATAAAAGATGCTCCTGGTTTTTCATAAAAGTCAAGCTTTAATTCATATTTATTAGCTCAATTGTGTAACCTTTTTCCAATCAAGTCTTTTTAAAAAACACTCCAGGAAGAGTTATCCTTAAGGAGGCTCAAAGATTACTTGCCAAAATACAATCCCAATGATATATACAGAGATACTTAAATTTTCAAATACATTTTTCTTTTAAAATGGCTGAATAAAAATAGATGATTAAAAAAAAAAAGACTTTCAATTACACACACACACGCAAAAAATCCTGAATCCAGTTTCTCCCTCTCTCTAGGATCCCTAGCACCCTGTCACACACCCCTAGACTCTCAATTCCCTTTTTCCTGCAAAGCCTGCCTTGCTGTCACCTCCTTGGGGGTTGGGACATTCACACAAAAGTCAGTAGCTCAAGAATACCAGCCCCCTTGGCAATTTCGGAAACATCTCCTCTTTCACCTCCTGCACCCCTTTTCACATGTAGCGGTTCCTCCCCACCAGCCTTCCCAATCCTTTTGTAATTTCCAAGTCTCCTTCCTTTCAGCCTCCCGAACTGGCTGTGGGACTCAGACACTTAGGTTCCAAATTCCGCACTGAAGAACTGTTACGGAACAAAAGGGGGCCAAAGGGGGGTGGGGCGAGGGCAATATACTATTACCGAAAGGAACCCCCCAGGTTTGTTATGTCCGCCACCTTATAGGAAAGACATCTCTCAATACCAGACATTCGTGAAAAGGAAAGGAAATGTTTATGTAATGCTATACAGACTTAAAGTAGTGACCTAATGTCTTCATCAAAATCCCAAAGTCCCTTAAAACATCCACAAACACACACAGTCCTTCCTTCCCCCTTTGCCCAGTCTGGGGTACTACATCTCAGGAAAAGATAGAAGTCTGAGGCTCAGGCAGCCTCCAGTTCTTTCCAGGAATCTGTCTTGGCTGGTAGGCCTCCCTTGGTTCCCAGCACTGTCAGCTGTGTCACCAGGATCTCTGCTAAAACGGGGTGGTGGTTCCCCCTACTAAACTTTCAGGGTTCCCCACTCTGGCAAAGCCGCTTGCTTCCCTCTCCCCTGCCACAGCTGCATGGCTCCCTTTCTATTGCCACAGCCACATGGTCCTCTCTGCACAATGGCCATGGAAGTCCCCACTCTGCCAAAGCCACATGGTTCTCCCTCCAATGGCTGCCCAGTCTGCGTTTAAATCCCAGCACCAGTCTTCCTCTGCAGCCTCATTTCTGACTCCTCCCACAATTGGCCAGCAGTTTCATATCCTTCCAGCTTTACTGGGCTGCCATCCTTGAGTCTGGGGAGGCGTGGCCCCATGTCTTGGAGCCAATCCTCTCCAAGCTCCCACGCAGGGGCTGTAACTGGGGGGGGGGGGGGGGGGGGTTGCCTCCCAGTCACATCTTGAGGGGAAGTTACTTCCATCCCCTGGCTCAGAGGGTGGCTGCAGCTATTTAACATATCTATGTAACCAGTTAAAGGTTATAGATGTGTTAAATGACCACACCAGAGGTTAGCTGCAAGGCTGTTGCTACGTGAAACAGCTCTCAACGTCCCTGCTCCATTTGTCCCTTCCCCCAACCCATACCTGTGTTGAGGAGGGTGGTGAGGACATCCTAATATTTCCTGGACATGCTGACTTCTGGGCCCCATCCCAAATCCCTATTTGGGCGCCGCGCCCCCCCCCCCGCCCCGCCCCGCCTTGGCTGCACCCTGTTACAGAACCCCAAGTCAAAGTCACCAGAACGTGGCCAAAACGGCGCCTGGGGAACCTGTGTACTCCTTGGCTGCAGTGACACTCCAGGAAATCGGTGTACAGCTAGACACAAGCTGTGAAGAATCGAACAGTGCATCCACCGCGCTCACTGCCCAGAGCTGCATTTCCCAGACGGGTCTGCGGTAAGTACTACCTTCCCTTACAAACCAGCCCTCCTCACTACGGTGGGTAGTGCCGAGATTCACTTAACCTAGTCTCTTTCAGACCCGCCGAGCGGCCTTCTTCAGGAGATTGGCCTGAGGCTGAGCCGCGCTGTAGAGGCCCCCGGTGCGCCGTTAGATGAGAGGACGCATTGTTTCCGCCGGGCCCCAGTTAAGCTCTGACCGGAATCCTTACCATAGAGAGCCATCTTGCCCGCCTCAAGTAAGTCTTCACTGCATTTCCCAGAGGACTCCTCCGCATAACGTGATCTCGCGTGAATTCAGCCCAAAGTCACGCTCTGACGGGAGCCACAGGTCTTCACCTGCAGCTCTTACGGTGCCGTGGAGGAGGCTTCTGCTGCTGTGGAAGCTCTGAAGGCCTGAGGCGAGAAAGCCGAGGAGGGGCGGGGCCGGAGCCGGAGCCGCGGCTTGGTCCGCGGAGGTCAGATTCAAATTGTGTGATCATGTGTCTATGGTGGTACGTGGTGCCTGACCTTGTGGCTGCGACTTGCTGTTCCAATAATTACCCTGCGCAGCACCGTCTGGGAGGCGACTGCTGGTGCGATTAGACAGTGCCCGGTGTGTGTATGGGGTGAGGGGGTTGAAGGGAGGAGGGGCAAGTGTGGCTTTGTATGTGAGGGTGCGTTGGGGCCTTTCGTCTCGGTGGATTTGGTAGCGCTTGACCCCGTAGGGGTGTGATTGTGTTACGTGTGCTGTAGAGTGCAGGTGGGGGTGCCTGTGAGTGCTGTGGTACGCGATGCTTGTGACCGTGCGAGGCCCTGCTTATGCGGCCCTGTTGCTTTGATGGTGGGTTATCTCCAGCTTTACATTCCCAGAGTGGTTCTGTGATTTTTGTGACTTATACAAATGTATGTCGGTTTTTTTCACTTACGTATACTTCTTTAAGCATTATATTGTAGTTCTGCTAGGTTTTTAAACCTTATATGAATGCTGTCCTTTATATATCCTTTTATGTGAATTTTTGCTTATTTGTACAATTATGTTTTTGAGAATTTTCTGCTTGCTTTAATAATAGTTCATTTTTCTTTGCTATATTGTTTTCTTCCTTTGATGCACTATTATCCTTTCTAGTAATGATGGACATTTGAGTTATTTCTAGTTTGTTTGACTTTATAACAATGCTGCCACAAGCATTCTTTTACATAAGGTACATAAGCATGAATTTATCTATCTACCAATGGAATTGCTGGATTATGTGATACCTTTCATTTTGCTAAATAATGCCAAAATATTTACTCAAGTGTTCACAAACTTATACTTGCACACCAGTGTTTGAAACATTTTATTGTCCTATAGCTTACCAAAACATGGTTCTGATAGTTTTTTAAGATTTTATTTATTTATTTCTAGAGAGAGGGGACGGGAAGGAGAAAGAAAGGGAGAGAAACATGCTTGTGCAAGAGAATACATTGGTTTGTTGCCTCTCGCACGCCCCCAACTGGGTGCCTGGCCTGCAGCCCAGGCATGTGCCCTGACTGGGAATTGAAGCTGTGACCTTTTGGTTCGCAGATTGGTGCTAAATTCACTGAGCCACATCAGCCAGGGCTAATAGTTTTTAAAACGTTTTGATGAGATACAGCATATGGTAAAGTGCACAAAATTTAAGTATACAGCTGTATAACAATTTCCTAAATTGATATAAAGGACTGTGCCCACGCTCCCAAAACTTTCCTTCATAGCCCTTCCTAATTATTTCCTTCCCAGAATCACTAATCAGAAACCTATCTCAATTAGTTAATTTTAGTTATTCTTGAATTTCATTTATAGATGAAATTATATAACATGTGCTTTTTTCTTTATGTCTGGTTTCTTTTGTTCCACATTATATCCGAGAGTCATCCACGCTGTTGAGTGTAATTGTACTTAGTGCTCATTACATTTGGAGATACATTGCAATTTAGTAGTAGATTACATTGTTGATGGATATTTGATAGTTTCCAGTTTTTGGCTATTACAAGTTAACTGGTGGTGGATGCCCAGTCTCTCCTATGCAAAATTACTGTTTTCCCTTTTCAATTAGTATCTTGTAAGGATATGCTTTGAGACTATGCAAAAAGGATATTTCTCATCATACTTTCACCCATTAAACTCATTGGTAATTCTTGTATGAAATAATTATTTCTCTGACATTTGCCTTGTGGTGATTTTCTCTTTCCATGATTCCTTCTGCATTTATTAATTTAAATTCTACTGTAAGGTAGAACTATTCTTATTCCCCATGTACTCATGGACTTTTATTTTATTCTGAGTTTTAATTCATTATTATTATATATTTTATTGCTAAATTGCCCCAGATTTGGCCACTAGGAACTCCATCAGCTGAGAACTCCTTCAGTTGAACTCCTTCAAAGGACTCCTGTGTCCTTTCAACATACCATCACATTGAATGCTTTCTTACTTTCTGGCACCAAAGTGTTCCAGGTTTATCTTGTATTTTTCTCTCCTCCAACCCTGGAATCAGCAATTTTCCAAGGAACCCTGGTTTCTTTTATTGCAGAGTGGATTTATAAACCAAGCTCTGGTCACTAGGTTTGCTCATTGCTACCTGTGTGTAATTGCTCTAGTTTTGTCAGTGGAGAGAGCTAGAAAATACACAGATGTGTATTTACACATCTGTATCTATTTATCTACCTATTTGTATACATTAAAAAACCACTAATTCCTACTCATACTTTTATTTCTAATCCAATGCTATAGGATTTTGTCAAGAAATGTGAAGTGTCTGAGATTTTGCCCTGCTTGTGATTTAGCAAGTTAGCTTGACACATTTTCAGATGCTGGTAGAAGATGCATGACTTTTGGGTCAGAGATAAAAGGTGGTTGATTGCTCATAGCAATAGCCAAAGTGTCTATATTATCTTGTATTGGCTCACTTGCACCTTGTAGGGTGATGCGGATATACAAGTGTATGTGTGCTCTCATGAATTTAGGGAATCTGAACCTTATATAATGGGTAATAAGCATGCTTGCCCTTTGCTCTAAAGAGAGAATATCTGTCTCTCAAGGCTGTTCACTATACAGACATCTTGGAGAAATAGTACAAAATAATAGTGCTTAGTTCTTCTGATGGCAAGATGTACAGAAACATTCAAGACCCAAGAACTGTTTTGAGTCAGGTTTGGCCATTTCCTTATTTGTAACTCCTTCCTCCAACAATGAGAAACCTATTTCTAGTGTCAGTATTTTTTTACTCATATTCTAGAATAAATGTAAAGTAGTTTCAGAATCGCTAACTCATATAAACAACAAATTTACTAACTACAGTGAAGTATTTGTGTACAACTTTTTTTCCTTAACCTTCAGATACATAGTCAAAACATGTTTTCAGTTTAGTTCTTTTCTTTGCCAACCTCTTCAGTGTAGTTTTGTTATTCATTTTTCATACATTGAGCTTTGTTTGTTACACTTGTCAACATCCTAGTTGATTGTTGAATCTCACAGTATTTTGAGTATGAAAACATTAATGTGGTTCCTGCCTACTCCCTATACAAAATCAACCTCATTACTGTCTGTATATAAATTCTGTGCTAAATATCCTTCTGCTATTTTGTACAAAAGAGAAGATACATGTATCCTTTTGAATGAGGTCTTTTTTTGCATTAAAAATAGCATACTCTTTTGAACATTGCTTCTTTTACTTAATGATATATCCTGGACATTACTCCATCACAATTCAAAGAGATACTCATAGCTTTTGTTTATATAGTTACATAATAAATATTCCAGTATATTTATGCATTTACCATAGTTTATTCAGCCACTCTCCTGTTATGGACATTTAGGTCATTTACAATATTTTGCTACTGTAAATAGTCCTGCAGTAAATAACTTTGTATATATATATTTTTGTATTGCTTGGAGGTGTATCTTCAGGGTATATTTCTAGAAGTGGGATTGCTGGGTCAAAGGTAAGTATATATGCAGTTTTAATGGGTATTACTAAATTCCCCTGTGGGACTATTGTACCAGTTTTCATTCCCACTTGCAATGTATAAGAGTGCCTGTTTCCCCCTCTACAGCATAGCCAACAGAATGTCTTGTTATGCTTTTTAATTTTTACCAATTTAATACATGAAAAATGGTATCGCAGTGTTTTCTTATTTAAGTATGAATGTATATGAACATTTTTAATCTTTTTAGATTGATTATCTATGATTTTCCCCATTTTTCTAGAAGATTTTTGGACCTTTATCTTTATGATTAGTGCTTTTTTGTATCTTGAAAGAAAATCCTTGCTTATTCCCAAGGTCATGAAAATATTCTTCTATGTTTTCTTTTATTTATTTTTTATATTTTTAAAAGATTTTATTTATTTTTAGACAGAGGGCAAGGGAGGGAGAAAGAGAGAGGGAAATATCAATGTGTGGTTGCCTCTTATGCACCCCCTACTGGAGACCTGGCCTGCAACCCAGGCATGTGCCCTGATTGTGGAATCCAATCTGCTGTGCTTTGGTTCTCAGGCTGGTGCTCAGTTCACTGAGCCACACCAGCCAGGGCCTATGTTTTCTTTAGAAGCTTTATAAATTTATCATTTATATTTTTAAGTGTGTGGTCTATCTTGAATTAATTTTTGTGTATAGTGAGAGGTAGGGATAAAGGTTAATTTTTTTCCCCATTCAAGTACACAGTTGTTCTAGCACTATTGGATAAAAACACCATCCTTCCCATCTGAATTACAAGGAGCTTTTATCATAAATCAGGTGATATTATATTTATGGCTTTTTCTGGACTGTATTCTGTTTATTATTTATCTTTTAGGTCAGTGCCACTGTCTTGAACTCTGTAGTTTTAATTCTCCAACCTTTCTTCTACTTTTTTGAGACTGTCTTGGGTGTTTTGTGTTTTTTCCATTTCCTATAGGTGTTAGGATCAATTTGTTAATTCTCACCAAAAAAGAAGAATCCTTGCTGGGATTTTACTTATGAATCTGTATGGTAATTTGGGGAAAATTGACATTTTTAAAAATATATTTTACTGATTATGCTATTACAATTGTCCCATTCCCCCCCACCCTGCTTTATTCCCCTCTGCCCTGCACACCCCGCCTCCCACCCACATTTCCGCCCTTTAGTTCATGTCCATGGGTCATACATGTAAGTTCTTTGGCTTCTACATTTCCCATACTATTCTTAACCTCCCCCTGTCTATTTTCTACCTACCACTCATGCTACTTATTCTCTGTACCTTTCCCCCCTCTCTCCCCATCCCATTCCCCTGCTGATAACCCTCCATTTCTGTGATTCTGTTCCTGTTCTAGGTGTTTGCTTAATTTGTGTTTGTTTCAGGTGTGGTTGTTAATGATTGTGAGTTTGCTGTCATTTTACTGTTCACATTTTTTACCTTCTTTTTCTTAGGTAAATCCTTTTAACATTTCATATAAGGGCTTGGTGATGATGAACTCCTTTAACTTGACCTTATCTGAAAAGCACTTTATCTGCCCTTCCATTCTAAATGAAAGCTTTGCTGGATAGAGTAATCTTGAATGTAGGTCCTTGCCTTTCATGACTTGGAATACTTCTTTCCAGCCTCTTTTTGCCTGTAACGTCTCTTTTGAGAATTCAGCTGATGGCCTTATGGGCACTCCTTTGTAGGTGATTGTCTCCTTTTCTCTTGCAGCTTCTAATATTCTCTCTTTTTCCTCAATCTTGGGTAGTGTAATTATAATGTGGCTTGGTGTGTTCCTCCTTGGGTCCAACTTCTTTGGGACACTTGGAGCTTCCTAGACTTCCTAGAAGTCTTATTTCCTTTGCCGGATTGGGGAAGTTCTGCATTATTTGTTCAAATAAGTTTTCAAGCTGTTGCTCTTCCTCTTCTCCTTCTGGTACCCCTATGATTCAGATGTTGTAATGTTTAAAGATGTCCTGGAGGTTCCTAAGCCTCTCCTCAGTTTTTTGAATTCTTGTTTCTTTATTCTTTTCTGGTTGAATGTTTCCTTCTTCCTTCTGGTCCACACCATTGATTTGAGTCCCAGTTTCCTTCCCATCAGTATTGGTTTCCTGTACATTTTCTTTTATTTCACATAGCCTTCATTTTTTTCATCTAATTTGCAACCATACTCAACCAATTCTGTGAGCATCCTGACTACCAGTGCTTGGAACTGTGCATCTGATAGGTTGGCTATCTCTTTGTCATTTAGTTTTTTTTTTCTGGAGCTTTGATCTGTTCTTTCATTTGGGCCTTTTTTTTCTTTTCTTTTTCTTTTTTCTTTTTTTTTGTCTCATCATGCCTCTTATGTAATAAGGGGCGGATTCTTAGGTGTTCACCCAGGCGGGGCAACCCACATTGCTGTGTTGTGACTCTGTATGTAGGAAAGGGGTCTGAGAGGGAACAGTGGTGCTTACTCCGCTCTCTGCCTGTTTTCAGTCACTTTCCTCACTACACACAAGCAAACTGGGCCCTTCTGGTGCTGATTCCTGGGTGGGTGTGTTTGTGTACATTCTAGGACCCTATGGGTCTCTCCAATGAACTGTCCTGTGAGGCTGGGAGTTTCTCCTGCTGCCGCCTCCACACCCACCAGTGTTTTTAGTCAGAGGTTTAAGGCTTTATTTCCCCACACTGGGACCCTGGGTTGGGTGGTCTGTCTTGCTCCCAAGTTGTTCTAGTTTATCTGCACACAAATGTGAAACCACCTGCTCCACCTGCTGCTGCCAGTCTTTCAGCCAGCTTCAGCCTTGCGAGCCCCACTGCACAATCTGGTTCTGGGTCCACCAGCCACCACCTTGCCAGAAGTCCTCTCTGGACACCCATCTCCGCCCCTCCTGCTGGTCTGGTTGAGTGTGTCTTCTTTAACTCCTTGGTTGTTGGACTTCCATGCAGTTCTATTTTCTGTCAGTTCTGGTTTTTTTTGGTTTTAAATTGTTGTTGTCCTTCTTTTGCTTGTGCAAGGAGGCACTGTATATCTACCTATGCCCCCATTTTGGCTGGAAGTGGAAAACTGACATTTTATCAATATTGAATCTATCAATCTATCTAATAAATGTCTACTATCAACTAATAAATGTCTTCTATCAACTGTATATGTCTACATTGTTAAGGTCTTCCATTTCTCTCAGCAATTTATAGTTGTTATTGCACATCTCTTAGATTTATATGTGGGTTTTTGATGTTTATTGTTGAAACTAAATGGTATTTAATTTTTTTTTTAATTTTCCAGTTGTTTATTGCTGAAAGTATAGTTGCTTTTTGTATATTGTCCTTGTATGAAGCATAAGTAAAATACCTACTGTAAATGCTAATTATCAAGTTGAGAAAGTTCTCTTTTTCATTTGTTAAAACTTTTTTTACATCAATGAAGAATGAATTTAGACAAATGCATTTTCTGTGTTTATGAAGAAGATTGTATGATTTTTCTTTTATTAAACATATCAATGTGTTAAACTATGTTAATTTTCAAATGTTGAACCAACCTTTCATTCCTGAAGTAAACTCTGCCTGGCCATAATGTATTAAACCTTTTTTAAAAAAAATTTACTTGGTCAAATTTGCTAATAGTGGATAGAATTTCTGTATATATATTTATGAGATATACTGGCTCATAATTGTCTTCTAATGTCTTTGTTAAGTTTTGGTGTCAGCCTTGTATTAACCTCATAAAATAAGCTGAGAAGAATTCCCCGTGTTTCTCTATTCATTACTTATAAGATTAAAGTTGTTCCTTAAATTTGAAAGAATTCACTGGTGAAGCTGTCTGGGCCTAATTTTTTCTTGATAGGAAGATTTTTAATTATAGAATCAATTTAACACTTTATATGTTCTGTTATTTTTATGTCAGTTTTGGCATGTTTTTTAAGGAATTTGTCTATTTTACATTAGCTTTCACAGTTAAGAACATAAAGTTATTAGTATTCTCTTATTATCTTTTTAAGGTCTGTGGCATCTGTAATGATGTTACCTTTTCATTCCTGATATTGTTCATTTGTGTAGTTAACCTTTTTTTTTCACCAGGGCTTTTGGTAATGTTTTTTAGTTCCTCTGGGTACTCTCAAATGTTTTTTTTTTGTTTGTTTTTTGTGTTTTACTTTTCATTTTACCTACTATTCTTCAGGTTTACTGAGCTCTTGAACCTCTTGTTGAAGGATTTGATTAGTTAATTTATCCAGTATTAATTCCTCTCCAATCTCTTCTCTCCTTCTGAGACTCCGCTCACATGTATGGTAGCTCTTTTGACTGTCCCATGTGTCTTTCATATTCACTTCTGTTCTTTGTGTTCCTTTTTTCATCTGCACTTCGTGTGGATATATGTTTTGACTTGTTTTTGAGTTCTGTAGCTCTATCTTCTACTTGTCTAGTCTCATGTTAAAATTGCAATGACTTTTTATTCTCTTATGCTGATCTAGATTGTCTATATAATTCCTTTTTAGAGATTTCAGTTCTATTTAATTTCTTCATCTTATCATCCATTTGCCTATCTTTTTTCCTTGGTTGTCTTTAACATTTAATTATAACTATTTAAAATTATTTGTTTGCCAACTCCAGTATCTGAATTGTCTGTGGTTCTGTTCCTAATTTCTGTTTTTAATCTTTTTGCATGTCTGGTAATTTTTAATTGTGTGATAGATATTGCATCTGAAACAACTGTGGGGGTCAAGGCCAGCAACGATCTACTTTTAGCCTTCTCATTATAAAGCAAAATTTAGACTGCTTTTCAGATCTCTGCTACAGATATAGTATACGGGAAATTTTCCCATATAGTATATGGGAATTTCCTAGTATATGGGAAATTTTTGGAGTGCTGGAAATAATTTAAAACATACTGTTAAGTGAAGTAATGATCTTTTTATTAAAACACAGGCTTATCATTTTTTTTCTTCTTTTTCTCTTCTTTTATCCATACTGGAGGGCATGCTTAGAGAGAGGGGAAGGGAGAGAGAAACATGGATGTGAGAGAGATATATCAATTTGTTGCCTCTCACATGCATCCAGACCAGGGTTTGAATCTGCAACCCTTTGGCCTGCTGGAGGATGCTCCAGCCAACTGAGCCACACTGGTCAGGGCAAGGTTTATTATTTAGAAGAGTACAAAATACTAAAAAAAAGTAAGTTAATTACCTGATTTTAAAGGACTTTCTTATCTGTAGTGATACCTTTTTGCAGTGCTCCATACCCCAGATGTGGTCATTTTGCAAGAATACTATATATATAGTCTTGGCCATAGACTTTGGCTTTAAAAAGGAACAGAAGATCCCTCAGGTGCAAGAATTCAGCCTGTGAGGATACCCCAGATACGCAAAGAAAGAGGTTTGTGAATGTGACAAAGGGAGAAGGAGGTACCGAAGTAAGAATGTTTCCTGCTCGTTCTATAATAGTTGGAAGGTGCAGCACTCGATGATGTCCCTTTAACCAGAGAAAGGCCAGGAGGAGAAGCCAGAAAGGGAGACGTAAAATAAGGAGTATGGGAGAAGGAGTTTTGTTTCCAAGTCTTTCTGGATTACTGTTGACTCTTACAGTATTTGGTACAATACCTGGTACATAGGCTATGTGGTTGGTAAAAGAATACTCGGGGCTTAATAAATAGTACTATTAAAAGGAGTGCTTTCAGATCCTGGCCACATGGCTCAGTTGGTTGTAGTGTTGTCCCATACACCAGAGAGTTGTGGGTTTGATTCCCTGTCAGGGAACACACCTGAGTTGATGGTTCGATCCCTCCCTGGTTGGGCGCCTGTGAGAGGCAACCAATCAATATTTCTCTCTCTCTCCCTCTTTCTCTTTCTCTCTCTCCCCTCCTTCTTCTCTATCTAAAATCAATAAACATATCCTCCAGTGAGGATTTTTTTTAAAAAGGAGTGCTTTTAGGTTTTAGGGAAAAAACATGGAGTATTTTGGTTTTAATTTCCTGGAACATGTATACACCTGGGAGAGTGCAGTGAGTAGTCATCAAATAATTGATAACATGGTGCTGTTCTTTAGGTGTTTAGTTTTTCATGAATTTATTGGTGAGTTGTTTAAGGGAAGCTTTGTGCATAGAAGTGAATGCTCCTTCATACTTTCATAATGCTCAGTTTCTTATATTCTGTATCTAATAAGCAAAAAAAAATTAAGTTTAAACATACATCACAAATCAGTTACTCTTCTTAAACAATTTAGACTTCTATTAGTATTTTAGTATAACTTATTCTTTTAGGCTATTTACTTATTTATTTATTTATTATCCTCACCAAGGACATGCTTATTAATTTTAGAGAGAGAGGATGGGAAGGAGGGGAGAGAGAGACAGACAGATAGACAGACATCAATGGGTGAGAGACATCAATCCATTGCCTCTTATATGTGCCAGGGACTGAACCCACAACCTAGGATGTACCCTGACCAGGAATCAAACCCTCCAAATTTCGATTTATGGGACAATGCTCCAACAAACTGAGCCACACTGACCAGGGCTCTTTTGGGCATTTTAAACACCTGAAGAGGCAGATAGACTATACATGATTATTAAAATTATTGCTTCATTTACATAAAGTAAAAGCTATTCTAAAGTATGTGGGTATAGTCAATTTCTACATAATTTTTATATTCTTAATTCCTTCCTATTGTTATGCTATTTTTAATATCTTACTGAGGTTTCAGTAATATTACCTTGTTTGCTTTTCTGGATTTTAGGTAAGGCAAGACTCTTAAGGCAGCATTAGAGGATCTGATTTATCAATCACTTGTTTCTTGCTCAGGACTTGGGGCTTGATTGTATAATACAAGATCACTGAAAACTGATTTGGCCAATGTATATCCAAACCAAAATGATTATGATCAACTTTCAGAAATTAATCATGCAAAATTCATATGATGGTAAAATGATATGTACAAAGATCTTTAGTATAGCATGGTTATAGTGAAAGACTGGAAACAACTCAACTGATCAGCAACAGATTGGTTAAATAAAGTATATCCACTTAATGGTATACAATTTAGCTAAGAGAATTATCTATCTCTCTATGTACTAGTTGGGATCCAGTCCAAGATACATTAACTTAAAATAGCAAATATATATATAACATGCTACAACTTGTGTAAAAAATGTTATCTTTGGGCCTATGTGTACGTATATACAGAATATATTCTCCAAGCCATATCAGGTTGTTCAATTCTGTCCTGCTTGAGTCAAAGCCTAATGTTTCTGGAGTTGGGCATAATGAGATATTTGTATATTCTTCTCACTAATAACCTCTCAAGTGTTTGTGTGGAATGAACAGAGGGTAGATAATCATTTTTGGAGCTATAAGGCAAGTGGGATCTTATGCAGCTTCTTTTGCTTTTCCCAGCTCTTTTTCCAAAAGAGGAACCCAAAGGAGGACTGGTCTTTTTCTACAAATATCAAAGCCATGGCTCAGGTGAGATGATGTTTTCTTTTGCTCAAATAGAGTCATTTTTTATTGCTAGTACATGTAAACACCTACTTTCCTCATCGTGATGCTTTTTGGTGTTTAAAAAACAAAAACAAAAAACTTTCATACAGTTTCATTATAGGCATTGCTGAAGTTCTCTTACCTTTGCCCTGAAGAAAAAGGTGTCTAATAAGCCAATTTAAACATTTCTCTGTTTGTGGAGATAGTTATAAAAACAAGAAGTGGTTCAATAATCATTGTTGGAAAAAAGAAAAGAATGGTTAAATATCTTTATACTCTTAACTTGCAGATAACACTATTAGAGGGTCAAGTGGATGGTAAGTTTCTCTGAAGAGGTGGTAATCAGATTAAAATTTATCAGAAAATTCCTTATGATTCTATCAAGAAGACTTGTTTTCACAAAGAGATTGTAAATTATATAATGTAAAAAACTGACACCAGGTTTTGAAAAAAATATTTTTTATACTAGTAAAAATGGTCCCACTTCAGGAAACTGATCCCTCTTTCCTCCTAAACCTCCCAGTTCTTCCTTTTTCTTTAAACAATGTTTACAAACTCATTTTTTAAGTACTTTAGCATCTTGTATCTTAGACTTCTGCCAGAAATCTTGATTCATTTGCTAATGAATCGAATTTGATTAGACAGTGATTTGATAGGATGAAAATGAATGCTTAAGGGCACCTTCTAGGGAAAAGCCATGACCATCTCCACAGACCTAGGTTTTCTAATGAGAAAGTGTGTGGAATAAGATTTTGTTTGATTTCAGTCTTAATAGTGGAATGATCTCCATCAATTTCCCGTAGCTCAGAAACAAAGGGAATTTATAGTTGAATAATGGGTAGGATTATAAGTGAGATTGGACTAATGCTGGGAAGGTGATCTTTAAAGGTCACCTGTGGCCTCAATGCCTGGAAAGCAAAAGAAAAATTGTCATTTATATCCCTATAACAGAATATTATTCAGTGAAAAATATGCTTATGAAAAGAATTTGTTGTAATAAGGAATAACTTATTATATAATACTGTGACATTTTAATAATTCAGTCTTGAATTATATGTGAATATAATTTTCTAGATAAAATATTTTTAAAACTCATTTTACACATGTGTACAAGTGAAGTAGTACTATTCCAGTCTTATCACCAGTTCCATTCCTAAAAGTTAGATGCCCTGAAGACCTCTTTTTTAATTTTTTAATTACTGTTGATTTTCAATATTATTTTATATTAGTTTCAAGTGTATAGTATAGTGCTTAGACAATCATATAATTTACAAAGTGATCCCCCCAATATTTCAAGTGCCTGCCTGGCACCATACATGATTATAGTATTATTGACTGTATTCCCTATACTGTACTTTACTTCCCAAGGACTGTTTTGTAATTGCCAATTTGTACTTCTTGATCCCTTCACCTTGTTCACTCAGCTCCCTACCCCTTTTCCCCCTCAACTCTTGAATATGGTATAATTGCTGTCTTTTAATAAGTCAATTTTACTGATTTTCTCTTGACTTACTGAAGAGTGGAAGGAACATTGTACTTCCTATTGCACCCTTAATTTCCTCTGATTCTGTTATTATATTACAATTTTTGCTTAAATTAATAGTGTATGGACTCTTAGGACTGTAAATATCACTTACTCCTGAACTAGCTCAGCTTTATTCTATTACAACTTTTTGTTTTTCCTGAAGTTAATTTTTTCCCCACATTTGCTTAGTTGTCCATGTATTTTTATTCAAAATACCCAGGATTACTATTTTGCCAATTAATGTTTTCTAGCTGATCAAACACATCATTCCTTTTGAACATGTGGAAGCTTCCATCTCTGTTGCCTTTTTGGCCTTGCTCCCATCTAGTCTGGTTACTCTCTAGGCCTGCTGCAGTTTTCCCAAGACTTCCCTTTTTTTGTTCCCTGGAATTTTCCTTCCCTGTTTTCCTGTGTTAATTTACCTCCTTCTTGAATCTCATATCTTCCTCTTTTCTTTACTCCCCCATTTTGGTGGAATACATCCTCAGTAGTTTCCTAAGATATTGTACTTGTGTCCTTTATGTCTAGGAATTTTGTTTTTCATCCTTAGAACAGAATGATAGTTCAGTTATAGAATTGTCAGAATTTCCTTTTTCCATAAGAATATTGAAGAATTGTTCTTTCTTATTTTTAGTAATGTAAAGAATCCCATTGCCTCTCTGATTCTTGATGTCTTTTATATGATCTACTCTACTCTGGATGCCTGTAATATCTTCTGTATCACTTCTTCTGAAATTTTACTTGTATTCGGAAAAAGGAGGGACAAAGAAGCACACGTATTATATGACAAGTATTGTGTTAGGTGTTTGCATATACTATTTCATTTAATTATGAAACTCTTGGTAGACTTTGTACCTTCTCAGACTTATGAACTGGAGGTGTTCCAGTATACAGAAGCAGTTTTGTCTGGAGGAAACATAATGACGTGGAGGCACATTGATTCAGTCATGCTTATTTGTTTACTGTCCTCTGCTTGCTTCCCATTCAGACCTTCTCTGTATGCTTGCAATTTTTCACTTCCTCCACTTTTATTTGTTTCTTCTCTCTTTTCTTCACAAAACACACTTTTTAAATTAATTAAGTCATATACGTGATTGTTGTTCCAGGAGTCAGTGATGTTCAGTGATGTGTCCATAGACTTCTCTCAGGAGGAGTGGGAATGCCTGAATGATGATGAGAGAGATTTATACAGAGATGTGATGTTGGAGAATTACAACAACCTGGTTTCAGTGGGTAAGGACATCTGCCCATATTAATTCAGATTCTGCCCTCAGAAGGTCTACTTTCTTCAGGGTGAAATACTTACCTACCTTTTCAGTAACCGATTAGGTTTCTAATCTGGTTCCCAGAGGAATGTTTTTAATATTATAGAGTGAGAAAGAAGAAGCTGTGTTGAATTATGGAGGAAGTTTCAAATACTCATTATGTTTCATAAAGCTGTTATACCTTTCTTTGATTCTTTCTTAATGAAAGAACTGGATTTGAATTCTGGGACATTCTTATCATAAACATGTCTCATTACTTCTTTTATAAGCAGGACATTCTATTTCTAAACCAGATGTGATCTCCTTCTTGGAGCAGGGGAAGGAGCCCTGGTTGGTTAACAGACAAGTAACAGGAGGCCAGTGTCCAGGTAAGTGAGGCATGGCAGTGACGACCCAGTTGTTCAGTGGAGAGGCTGTACTTTAGAATTGCTATCTGGGAAGTTCCCCTTAAAAGCCTTAGGCCTGTATACAAAAGTAACCCTTTTCTGTATGAGCTTTCAGATGACCTCACCTTTTTCCCTTACTTAACACACTGCCTGTTCTTTTCTTCTTACACTTTTCTCCTAATTCTAATTAGTTGTGCCCTCTTCCACCCTGTCTAATGATATTTCTTTCTGTCCATATTTTGGTTCTAGTTCCTTATCAGCTTCTCATCCTCTTTTATATTAGCCTTTAAAAAAAAGCATCACCGTCTCCTGAAATATATTCTTTTCTACATTGCCAAAAACTAATTATTTTAGAGATTTTTAGATACAGTAGTTCATACACTCATTGATTCAGTCATACTTTTAATGAACATTTACTGATTTTCTAATGTGTGTGAGATTCTAAGTTCTGGAGATATTTAAAAAAGGAATAAGCAGTTATAGATTTTATACCTTAGTAGGGGTACCAGAACATGTTTATATATAACTTCTACAAAGTAGAACCACCATAAGAGAGGTTAAAATAGGGAGGACAGCAGAAAATGAGAGCTAGAGATAGAGAAGAGAAATTGATCCAGAAAGCAGTCAGAGGAGGAGATTTGAACATGCATGTCATCGACTTTAGATAGAATATTGGAAGTAAAGGGTCTCTGCTTCTGTTGAGAATTTAGAGCTGGCAAAGGTAAAGAGGTTTTGTATGAAGAAGGAAAAATGGGACAGCATTCATTATATGTTTATTGAGTAACCATTGTACACTCAACACTATTCTTTTTTATTTTATTTATTAATTTTTAGACAGAGGGGAGGGGAGGAAGAAAGACTGTGAGAGAAACATCAATCAGTTGCCTCTCTTACATACCCTGACCAGGGACTGAACCCACAACCCAGGCATATGCCCAGACTGGGAATTGAATGGGTAACCTTTTACTTTGCAGGACAACACACAACCAAAAGAGCCACACCAGTTAGAGCCCCAGCACTGTTCTTAACAGTGAGAGTTACAGTAGCTAATAGAACCTGAAAAAACTTGATTCTCAGAGGTTACCCTCCAGTGCAAGGATAGATGCACAAATAAATGAATATATAATTTATCATGTAATAGTATGTGCTAAAAAGAAAAATAAAGTGGAAAAAGTGGATAGAGGGTGCTCTTTTATGTGACATGGTAAAAGAAACTTTTTCCATTAAGTTGTCATTTGTGCAGAGACCTGAAGAAGTATAGTAGTACTTCTCATATATTTTTCATTCTGAGGACTGTTCTTTTTTTGGTGATGGGAAGTCTTTGGCAGTCATTACTTCAAATATTACCTTGCTCTACCATTTCCTTTTTTCTTTGTTAAGCTCCTGTTAAACAGGCATTAGAACATCTGTCATCATCAGTGTCTTTTACTTTTCATCTGTTTTTCCATTTATACTGCTTTTGCATAGAATTTCTTGGCTTGATTTCTGTTGATTCACTAATATATTCTTTTTTTAAATAAAACCTATTCTGTAGTTTTTTTAAAAGATTTTATTTATTTGTATTTTTAGAGAGGGAAGGGAGGGAGAAAGAGAGAGAGAGAAACATCAATGTATGGTTGCTGGGGGACATGGCCTGCAACCCAGGCATGTGCCCTGACTGGGAATCGAACCTGCGATGCCTGGTTCGCAGCCCGCACTCAATCCACTGAGCTACACCACCCAGGGCTAATATATTCTTTAGCTATGAGCTTTTGGCTCTTAAACCTGTTGCTTTTTATTTAACAAATAGAATAGTCAGTTATAAAATGAAGTTAATATACACAATAGGGTATATATAACATATAATTAACATAAAATTATAAGATGAAGTATAAATCTCTAGATTTGCATGTATAAGAGATTTGCAAGGAAATGCATCTAAGAGTATAATCGCTAGGTCTTGGCATACCTATTTACTCAGCTTTACTGGTTAATGCCAAACCTTTTACAAGTGTTTGTATCACCTTCTCTCCCTATAATTGGTATGTCAGATGTTTTTCATTTTCTTATGATTCATGAGTATAAAATCTTATTTCACTGGTTTAAATTAAATTTTCCTGGTTACCTTTAAGATGATTACATTTCCATTTGTTATTTGGCCTTTAGTGTGTCTTTTGTGTAGATACTTTGATTATTTTTGTATTAGACTATTACTCTTTTTCCTAAGATTTGTAGGAATTTTTATATATTCTGGATACTTAATTTTTGGTCAGTAACATGTTTTATAGACATCTTTTCCAGTTGTAGCTTTTTTTTTTTTTAAAGATTTTATTTATTTTTATTTTTTTTTAAGATTTTATTTATTTATTTTTAGAGAGGGAAGGGAGGGAGAGAGAGAGAGAGAGAAACATCAGTGTGCGGTTGCTGGGGTACATGGCCTGCAACCTGGGCATGTGCCCCGACTGGGAATCGAACCTGCGATGCCTGGTTCGCAGCCCGAGCTCAATCCACTGAGCTACACCAGCCAGGGCAGATTTTATTTATTTTTAAAGAGGGGACAGGAAAGAAACATCAAGGTGTGGGTGCTTCTCGAGCGCCCCCTACTGAGAACCTAGCTCACAACTCAGGCATGTGCCTTAGGCTGGAAATTGAACTAGCAGGCAGACATTCAATTCACTGAGCCACACCAACTCGGGCCAGTTGTAGCTTTTTAATTTAGTTTCTTTATGTTATCTTTTGATGAATAGTAACTCTTTTTTTAATATGATTAAATTATATCATTAGTTAAATTATAACATAGAGTTTATAAAATGTCTACTTTATGAATGATGATGGAAAAAGTGAAAATAAAAACAAAAGAAAAAAAATTCTTTTTCCTATGTGCTTTGAGTGTCTTAAAACCTTTTCCTAGCCCAATTTTCTCCTGTTTTTTTAAATGTTTTGGCTTTCTTATTAAAATCCTATTAATGTAACTGGAATTGATTTTTATGAAAGATGTGAAATAGAGATTTGTTGTAATTGTTTCCCATATAGAGGATAAATTATGTATGCCCCACTGAATAAAAAGTCTATCTGTTTTCTACTGTTCCACAGTGTTTCTTTTGTCACATATTAAATTCTATATACATAGAATATACATATACATAATTCACTATTGTTACATTGGCTTTTTTAATCTATTTCTGTCCTAATTACTCTTGCTTCTTTAAAAAATTCTTCTCTCTGGTAGGACAAATCCTTATACCTTTCTCTTCAGAAGTATGTGGTTATACTTGCCTTTTTGGTTTCCATATGAAGTTTACAATTACATTAAGTAAAGATTCATTTAAAATATTGAATTTTTAAAAAGATCTTATTTATCTATTTTTAGAAAAAGGGAAAGAGTGGGAGAAAAACATCAATGTGTGGTTGCTTCCCACGTGCCTCTCACTAGGGACCTGGCCTGCAACCCAAGCATGTGCCCTGACTGGGAATTGAACCGCCTACCCTTTGGTTCACAGGCTGGTGCTCAGTCCACTGAGCCACACCAGCCAGGGCTAAAATGTTGAATTTTAAAAGCATTAATTCATGATAAAAACTCTCAACAAAGGTGGGTATAGAGGGAACATACCTCAATATAATAAAAGCCATATATGGCAAGCCCACAACTAACATTATACTCAGTGGCAAAAGCTGAAAGTTTTTTCCCATATCAGGAACAAGACAAAAATTCTTTTTTTTTAAAGATTTTATTTATTTATTTTTAGAGAGGGAAGGGAGAGGGAGAGAGAGAGAAACATCAATGTGCGGTTGCTGGGGGACATGGCCTGCAACCTAGGCATGTGCCCTGACTGGGAATCGAACCTGCGATGCCTGGTTCGCAGCCCGCACTCAATCCACTGAGCTACGCCAGCCAGGGCTAAATAAATAAAATCTTAAAAAAATACTCAAATCAGTAATGTTACTGGTGAAAATGAAAAATGTGTCTTTTATTTTACAGAAAAAAACTAACAGACTTTTTGGCCAACCCAATATTTGCAGGTAGCATGATATTTTATATTAAAAAACCCTAAAGATCCACACTAAAAAAAGAAACTGTTAGAAGTAATAAATGAGTTCAATAAAATTGCAGGATACAAAATCAATGTACAAAAATCAGTTGTGTTTCTATACACTCATAACAAACACTCAGAAAAATTTAAAAACAGTTTCATTTACAATTGCATTTAAAAGAATAAAATACCTTGGAATAAATATAACCACTGAAAACTCCAAGAGACTAATGAAAGAAGTTAAAGGTTTAGTTTTGTTAAAATGTCTATAGAAAGAACCCAAAGAAATCTACAGATTCAGTGCAATCCTATCAAAATTCCAATGGCAACTTTCAGAGAAATAGAAACAATCCTAAAATTTGTATGGAACCACAAAAGACCCTGAATAGCAAAGCAATTTTGAGGAAGGAGGCATTTGGAAGCATCCCTTTTTCTGCTTTCAAGCTATAGTGGACTTTTGAATAGTGTGGTTTGAACTGCGTGGGTCCACTTGAATGCTTAAGTTCAAACCCACATTGTTCAAGAGTCAACTGTATTTTTGAACCATGATTGGGAAATCACATAGGTGAAGGGCTGACTTTAATTACCATGTTTTGGTGTGTTTAATGCATTCTTTAGCCCAAATTTTTTAAGGAAAATAAGAGTGCACATTTTACATAGGCAGTACCTGAAATACCTTATATCCATTCATGTGTTTTGTAATTATTTGTTACATAAAATTTATTGTACAATAATATGTTCAAAAATAAATGCTAAAATTCCTTAATACAAAAAAGTATCTAATTATAAATAAATAAATTGAATTAAAAAATTAAAAGACTTTTTTCCCGAAAAGTTTGGGTGAAAAATGTGAGTTCACATTATACATGGGAGTGCATTATACACGGCTAAATAAGGTATATGCAGATTTTTAACTTCTTGGGTGGTCAGCGCCCCAGCCCCTGTGTTAGTCAGGAATCAGCTGTATATTACAAAACTAAACAAATTGAAATAATATGGTATTGGCATAAAAACACACGTAAGTGGTCAGTAAATTCACTAAAAAGGAGCCGAGAATATACAATGGGGGAAGGACAGTTTCCTTTTTAAGTGATGCTGGGAAAACTTAAATAATATGCAAAAGAATGAAACTGGACCACTATCTTACATCATAAACAGAAAATCAAATCAAAATGAACTAAATACTTGAACAAAAGACCTGAAACCATAAAACTCCTAGAAGAAAACAGGTAGTAAGAGCCTTGAAATCAGCCTCAGATTTTTTGGATTTGACACCAAAAGCAAAAATAAACAAGTGGGAGTAAAAAGCAAACTAGAAAGCTTCTGCACAGCAAAGGAAACCATCAAGACAATGAAAAGTTAACTTATGGAATGGGAGAAAATATTTGCAAATCATATACCTGATAAAGGTTTAATATCTGAAAAGTATGTACAGAATCCATATAACTCAATAGCTGAAAATCAAATGATACAATTAAAAGATAGAAGACATAGCCCTGGTTCAGTTGGCTGGAACATTGTTCCATACACCAAAAGTTTTTGGGTTCAATCCATAGTCATGGCACACACTTAGGCTGAGGTTTGATCCCCAGTCAGAGAGCATACAGGGGGCAACCAACAATGTTTCTCTTTCACATTGATGTTTCCCTCCTTTTCTCTCTCTGTCATCATTAAAAAACATATCTTTGGATCAGGATTTTAAAAATGATCTAAAAAACAAATAGAAACTTTAGAACTGAAAAATACAATGATCAAAATTTTTAAAAACTAGATAGACTCAATAGAAGAGATAATGGAGGAAAATTAGTGAACTTGAAAATACATCAAAATTAATTAGCCAATATGAATAACAAAAAAAAGATTGAAAACTTAAAAGAATACAACTGCGGGGACATGTGAGACTACAAGGCTTGACATTTTTGTTGAATAACATGTTAATCCCAAAAGGGGAGGAGAAAGTTTAGGACTGAAGGAAACTATTTGAAGAAGTAATGGTTTACCATTAGCATTGGTGAAAGATACACCAATTCAAGAAACTCAGCCACCTCAAATAGGATAAACCCAAAGGAGTCCATGTTCAGACATATCAAATTGCTGAAAATGGATGACAAAAAAGTATTGAAAGAACCATAGGAATATAATGCTTTATTTGTAGGGAAACTTATTTGAATAAATGGATTTCACTTCATAAACCACCATAGGCCAAAAGAAAGTGGAACAGTACTTTATTGTGCAGAACCGTCAACCCAGAATTTTATATATCCAGCAGAAACTCTTTAGGAATGGAGGTGAAAACAAGGAAAGCAATATTGCAGATGTACATAGCAACTGACTTTGGCCTGAGGCTTTTCATGGGACTAGGCAGCAGTAGAGACGGCTAATAGAGAGACTATATAACCTGTCTCAAAGGGGTAAGCACTTAAGGCCAGGAGACACCTGTCATGTGAGAGTGCAGGCCAGTGAAGCCAGATAATCCAGTGTTTCAGGAAAACCAGAAATCCAGTTTTCTTAATAATCTGGTAACCATTCAAACTTTAAGAGAATTTTTTGTGGCAACACCAAACATAAACATGGGAGTAGGATACAACCTGATTCATCTAGGAATTTAGTTCTATAGAGTTTTCTTTTTCTTTTGAACTTCAAAAATTCTACCAAGATATAGCTAGTTGAAATCTCTCTTCATAAATTCTGCTTAGCACAGAAGGGAACCATACAATTACTAAGTCTTCTACAGCTCTAGAAAGCTGTTTTATTTTTGGTTCTGTATCATTTCTGTATTCTTCTGGGAGTCATGTTTTACATTTATTTTCTATACAATTTTCCTTTCCCATGACTGTCACTATTTTTTTGTGGGGGTGGGGGTGGCAGTCACCATTTCTATTCTTTCTCTGAGAATTTTTTTAAAAATCTCGTTTTAGCCCTGGCTGGTGTAGCTCAGTGGATTGAGCGCGGGCTGCAAACCAGGCATCGCAGGTTCGATTCCCAGTCAGGGCACATGCCTAGGTTGCAGGCCATGTCTCCCAGCAACCACACATTGATGTCTCTCTCTCTCTCTCTCTCTCTCTCTCTCTCTCTCTCCCCCCCTCCCTCCCTCCCTCCCTTCCCTCTCTAAAAATAAATAAATAAAATCTTTTTTAAAAAAATCTCGTTTTAGTAATGATTGACTTTTCACTATGGAATTTGAAGATAATAGTTTACTTTGTAACCTCTTTCCTCATCTTCAGCATATAATTATCTCACAGTTTTTAAAATGTATTTATTGATATTTAGAGAATGAGGAAGGAAGGGGGGAGAGAGAGAGAAACCTTTATATGATTGGTTGCCTCCTATATGGG
>PVIA01009825.1:0-57208 GCA_004024845.1 Tonatia bakeri | reverse complement strand
TGTCTATTTTCTACCTACTGTCTATGCTACTTATTCTCTATATCTTTTCCCCCTCTCTCCTCCTCCCACTTCCCTGTTGCTAACCCTCCATTTGATGACTTTTTTTTACTGTTCATATTTTTAATCTTCTTTTTCTTAGGTAAGTCCCTTTAACATTTCATATAATAAGGGCTTGGTGATGATGAACTCCTTTAACTTGCCCTTATCTGAGAAGCACTTTATCTGCCCTTCCATTCTAAATGAAAGCTTTGCTGGATAGAGCAATCTGGGATGTAGGTCCTTGCCTTTCATGACTTGGAATACTTCTTTCCAGCCCCTTCTTGCCTGTAAGGTCTCTTTTGAGAAATCAGCTGACATATTATTATATCTTCTGCATAGAATACCTGGTATACAGGAGGTAAGATACATATATATACACACACACGCACAAACACACATATTTGTTGAATAATTATAAGTAAATAAACTCATTCAATTTCTGATCCTTAAACTCCTAATGCTTTAAATTGTATATAAAGCTTTATGCTAATTAAAGTCCACCTTTTATACAGGTAATAACTTTATAAGAGTGTATCAAAATCTCAAGTACAAAATAAGTAATATCTTTGGCTTTCAAGCGGTTTTAAAAGTAATTTGAAAGAATGAAATAATAGATAATGCTACTGAGATAAAAAAAGATATCTCACAAAAAAAAAAAAAAAAAAGAGGAAGGGGCACAAATCAACCAGGTTAGTGATTGCAAAGTAATGCCACTCCAGAAGAGACAAGGAGAATAAGAACTTCGACCCTCAGTCACTACATAGTTATTTACTTTCTCAACCACAGAGCTATCTCCAGAATCTCATTATAGCTGATGCCTTTGCAAGCTTCTCTGTTCACAGTAAACCTAGGTCTGATTTCCTACAGGCTTTATAAAGGCACTTTCATGTTCTAAGGTGGTTCTAACAAAATACTTAATGCATATACTAAGTAAATACTTTTCAAATAAATTTTTCAAAAATTTTATAGCACAACACAGTAAAAGAAACAAGCCCATTTAAGTGCCTATCAGTTTCCACTTCCTCATTTGGGTTTATGGGAAATAAGTAAATAAATATCAAGTAAAAAGCACTGGAATCCACTAAAAATATGAGTGTTTTAAATGCTGTGACACAAAGTAGTAGAAAATACTACCTTCAATTTTTCCCTCTATAATATAACAAAACCTGAATTTCAGCTGACAACTTCTAAACTAGGTTTCAGCCCAAAGCAATTTAGAAACAGACAAGTCAGAAACTCCTTAAAAATAAATTAGGGTTATAATGGAAATGCTGACAGATGCTTCTTTATAATAATGGCTGGTTAGACTACTATATTTCAGAAATGATACATCACAATATGTATGTAAGTACTATATGTTAAAATGCAACAACGTCTAACTTATAATTAAATCATGACCATGAATACTATTCAGTAAAATGTTATATAGAAAGTGTGATACAGCAAGAAAATATACTGTTAAAATATAATGCAAGCAAAGATTTATTAGAACATTCCTTTTAGAAAATTTAAACAAGAGGAAATTTCAACATAAACACTAGGTAGAGAAGTCAAGAAGTACAAACTCAGTACAACCTAAAAACAATTGGCTTACAATGTGACAGGTGTATACCATAATTATGTATAAAACCGTATCTGGCATATGATGATCATACCCCTAAACTAAGACCAAAATGTAAAATTTAATATACATATATAACTTTTAAAAATCCTTAGTATTCCTGCTTCTATAATCATTGATCAGCTTCTCAGCATTCTGCTCCTGCAACCTTTTCTGCAATTACACCTCATGCTGTCATTGTCTTTGATAGTTACAAGCAACCATTTCCATCAACCCCTGCTTTTGAACCCCCACAGCCATACTACAATATACAATGGTTGTGAAAGCAGTCTGGGGCTAAAGACCCAGCATAAACAATTCTACTACCATAAAAAAATTATGCTAATGATGAAGGCTAAACAGGAGAGGTAGGGGGCCCTGGAAGAAAGGGGTAAAGGGGGGGGGAGAGAAGATCTATAATAATGTCAGCAATCATAAATAAACAAATAAATAGAAATATACAGTAAGCTTTCATTTACTGAGAAGTTAAAACTGAAGAATCAATTTCATTATAACCCTTTACAATGTAATGGGTACCCTCAGACAAAGAAATATGGCCCAAATGAAAGAACAGATCAAAACTCCAGAAAAATAACTAAGCAAGGAAGAGATAGCCAACCTATCAGATGCACAGTTCAAAACACTAGTAATCAGGATGCTCACAGAAATAGTTGAGGATTGTCACCAAATACAGGAAGAAGTGAAGGCTATGAAAAGTGAAATAAAGAAAAATATACAACAAACCAACAGTGAAAGGATGGAAGTTGGAACTCAAATCAATGATTTGTAATAAAAGGAAGAAATAAACATTCCACTTAAAGAGAATGAAGAAAGAAGAATTCAAAAACTGAGCAGAGGCTTAGGAACCTACAGGACAACTTTAAACATTCCAACATCTGGATCATAGGGGTGCCAAAAGGAGAAGAGGAAGACCAAGAAATTCAACACTTATTTGAACAATGAGGGAGAACTTCCTCAATCTGGGAAAGGAAATAGACTTCCTGGAAGTCTAAGAAGCTCAGAGTCCCAAAGAAGTTGGACCCAAGGAAGCACACACCAATGCACATCATAATTTCACTGCCCAAGATTAAAGATAAGGACAGAATCTTAAAAGCAGCAAGAGAAAAGGAGACAGTTACCTACAAAGGAGTTCCCATGAGACTATCAGCTAATTTCTCAAAAGAAACCTTGCAGGCAAGAAGGAGCTGGGAAGAAGTATTCAAAAGTCATTAAAGGCAAGGACCTACATCTAAGATTACTCTATCCAGCAAAGCTATCATTTTGAGTGGAAGGGCAGATAAAGTGCTTCCCAGATAAGGTCAAGTTAAAGGAGTTCATCATCACAAAGTCCTTATTATATGAAATGTTAAAGGGACTTATCTAAGAAAAAGAAGATCAAAACTATGAACATTAAAATGACAACAAACTCACAACCTCCAACAACTGAACCTAAAAGAACAAAAACAGAAACAAACTGAACAGACAACTAGATCAGGAACACATTCACCGAAATGGAGATCACATGGAGGGTTATCAGTTGGGAGGGGGAGAGCGAAGAATGGGGGAAAAGGTACAGGGAATAAGAAGCATAAATGGTAGGTACAAAGTAGACAGGGGAGTTTAAGAATAGTATGGGAAATGAAAAAGCCAACAACTTTCATGTAAGATCCATGGACATGAACTAAGGAGGGAGGGGATGTTGGTGGGGCAGGGTGGAAGGGGAGAAGGGGGAGAAAAAAATGGGACAATTTTAATAACATAATCAATAAAATATACTTAAAAATAAAATATAAAAGAAAAGAACTTAAGGCAAAGAGAACTGAAGTATGCAGATGACCTCCAAGAACAACTGATTCATTCATTGAACAAATGTATCCAGCACAGTACTAGGCATTGAAGATACTGTGGTACCAAAAAAGACCAGATTTCTGCTTTCATGTAGCTTATATTCTCATAATGAATTTCAGGGTGAAGAAATCTTCCAACTAAATAAAAAGCCTTCAATACCTAAAATATTCTGGAAGATGATGTAGCTATGCACAGTTCCCAATGACTGAGCGTTCATTCTATTTTTGAAAATGTCTTTATTTTAATGGGCTAAAATAACTTTCCCTGTAGTTTTCACCCTCTGATCATACTTCTGCTCTCTTGAGTCATAAGGAACAATTCCCTGCTCCCCACAACAGCCCTTTACACAAAAAAGGCTATCTTCAGGCATAGCTATTATCAGGCATCTCTAAACTTTGTCTCCTAAAAGCTAAAACAATTCCACCAGTGCCTCTTACAACTCTTCTTAAGACTTGCTCCTTTAGATTGCAAGGAAATGAGTGAAAATACTAAAATTTTGTAAGAATTTAAACTATGAGTTAGTAATTGCTAAATTTCCTTGAACTATCATTCTCAAACCTACAATATTGACTTTAATATGAAAGAAATAACATTTACTGACTCTTAAATATAAAGGAATATCATTGACAGTTTAGATGCATAATCATACTTAATTACCATAACAGTCCAATGAAACAGCTAATACTATCTTTATACTGGGCATGAAGAAATCAGGCTCAAAAAATTGAAGTAATTTTTTCAAAGTTCATGTTCTTTTTCTAAGCTCATGCTCTTTTCACTTTATCATGTCACCTAAAAAATGATGCTGGTTTTCACATTTTAATTCAATTACTAAGCTTTCATTATTTTAATGAACCAGTGTTAAAATGAAACTAAATCTCAGAGAAGTTTATGGTTGTATAAAGGAAGTCCAGAAAGCTCACAGAGTCCCAAAAAAGTTGGACCTAAGGGAGCACACACCAACACACATCATAATTACATTGCCTAAGATTAAAGATAAGGACAGAATCAAAAGCAGCAAGAGAAAAGGAGACAGTTACCTACAAAGGAGCTCTCATAAGACTATCAGCTGATTTCTCAAAAGAAACCTTACAGGCAAGAAGGAGTTGGAAAGAAGTATACAAAGTTCTGAAAGGCAAGGACCTACATCTAAGATTACTCTATCCAGCAAAGCTATCATTTTGAGTGGAAGGGCAGATAAAGTGCTTCCCAGATAAGGTCAAGTTAAAGGAGTTCATCATCACAAAGCCCTTATTATATGAAATGTTAAAAAGACATATCTAAGAAAAAGAAAATCAAAACTATGAACATTAAAATGACAACAAACTCACAACCTTCAACAATTGAACCTAAAAAACAAAAACAAAAACAAACTAAGCAAACAACTAGATCAGGAACACATTCACAGAAATGGAGATCACATGGAGGGTTATCAGTTGGGAGGGGGAGAGCAAAGAATAGGGGAAAAGGTACAGGGAATAAGAAGCCTAAATAGTAGATACAAAATAGGCAGAGGAAGGTTAAGAATAATATGGGAAATGGAGAAGCCAAAGATGTTATATGTATGACCTGTGGACATGAACTAAGGTGAGGAAATGCTTGTAGAAAGGGGGTTACAAGGCAGAGGAGAATAAAGGGGAGAAAAATACAGGAAAACTATAACAGCATAATCAATAAAATACATTAAAAATAAAAAAGAAAACAATAATTAATCTCACACAAAAAGATCATGTTCTAATATAAAAGCATTCTAATATCAAGTATCTTTTAATAAGAACATACATAGTCTTGTTGTACCTACATAAGTCTCTACACCAATACATTGAATTGTTTCATTAACAAATTCTAAGTAATATATGCTTTTACAAGGTGCTATTTAATAAGAAAACAATTTTTAAATAATCCATTTGTTATTTATACATATATTATATACAGGGCTCAGCAGAAGTAAGGCCTGCTTGAATGTGGTTGATAGGGTAATAACATGGGGGTAATAACTTATAGTTTTAATTTGCACATTTTACCTAATATGTCATATTGTGTGCTTATATGACATTGTTATGTTACAGAATTCCATGCTTATGATCTTGTAATAAAAAGGGGGCATTATTTGTGCCGGACCCTGTATATTGGAAGAATAAACAATGCCAACAATTCTTAAAACTAATTCATGGCAGTCAGGCAGTGTAGTATAGTGGCAGGGATTAATAAAGCACACTGGATTTGTGGCACTGAACAGACTCTTTTTTTTTTTTAGTTTCCACATTTTTTTATATTTTATTTTTTTATTTGCTATATTTTTTATTGATTATGCTGTTACAGTTGTCCCATTCCCCCCCTTCACTCCCCTCCACCCTGCCTACCCCCTCCCACCCACATTCTCCCCCTTTAGTTCATGTCCATGTGTCATAAATTCTTTAGCTTCTACATTTCTCATACTATTCTTGCCCTCCCCCTGTCTATTTTCTACCTATTGCCTATGCTACTTATTCTCTATATCTTATACCCCTCTCTCCTCCTCCCACTCCCCTGTTGCTAACTTTCCATGTGATCTCCATTTCTGTGGTTCTGTTCCTGTTCTAGTTGTTTGATTAGTTTGCTTTTGTTTTAGGTATGGTTGTTACTAATTGTGAGTTTGAAGTCTTTTTTTACTGTTCATATTTTTAATCTTCATTTTCTTAGGTAAGTCCCTTTAACATTTCATACAATAAGGGTTTGGTGATGATGAACTCCTTTAACTTGGCCTTATCTGAGAAGCACTTTATCTGCCCTTCCATGCTAAATGAAAGCTTTGCTGGATAGAGCAATCTTGGATGTAGGCCCTTGTCTTTCAGGACTAGGAATACTTCTTTCCAGCCCCTTCTTGCCTGTAAGGTCTTTTTTGAGAAATCAGCAGACAGTCTGATGGGAACTCCTTTGTAGGTAACTATCCCCTTATCTCTTGCTGCTTCTAGAATTTTCTCCTTCATTTTTACCTTGGCTAATGTAATTATGATGTGCCTTGGCATGTTCCTCCTTGGGTCCAACCTCTTTGGAGCTCACTAAGCTTCCTGGACTTCCTGGAAGTCTGTTTCCCTTGCCAGATTGGGAAAGTTCTCCTTCATTACATATACAAATAAGTGTTCCATTTCTTGCTCTTCCTCTTTCCCTTCGGGTACCCCTATAATTCGGATGTGGGAACATTTAAAGGTGTCCTGGAGGTCCCTAAGCTTCTCCTCATTTTTTTGAATTCATGTTTCTTCATTCTTTTTTGTTTGGTTGTTCCTTTCTTCCTTCTGGTCCACTCCATTGATTTGAGTCCCAGTTTTCTTCCCATCACTATTGGTTCCCTGTGCATTTTCCTTCATTTCTCTTATTGTAGCCTGCATTTGTTCATCTAATTTATGACCAAAGTTAACCAATTCTGTGAGCTTCCTGATCACCAGTGTTTTGAACTGTGCATCTGATAGGTTGGCTATCTCTTGGTCACTTAAAAAAATTGGTTCTGGGGCTTTCAATTCTGCTTGAGCCATCTTTTTTATTTTTTATTTTCCTTTGGTCTGGTTGCAGGTGTTACGTAAGGGCGGTGGAGCCTTAGGCGTTCACCAGGGTGGAGCACCACAGTCCAGGGTTGTGACGCTGTATGTGGGGGCGGGGTCTGAGAGGGAGCAATGGCGCCTGCTCCGCTCTCTCTAGGACTCCAGTCCCTCCTGCTGCCTCCCACAAGCAAATCGGGCCCTTCCAGTGCTGGCTCCCTGGCAGGTGGGCTTGTGCACTTTCTCGGACTCTGTGGGTTTCCTTGAGGAGCGTCCTGTGAGGCTGAGAGAATCTCCTGGCCTCAGCTCCCACAGGAGCAGGTGTTTTCAGTCAGTGCTCTTGGGCTTTGTTTCCCAGCAGCACTGGGTCCCTGGGTTGTGCGGTCTGTGTCGCTGCCTGTTTTCGTGCGAACGTGTAGCTCGGGCGCACTGGGTCTGCTCGTCGCCTCCAGCGCCCAGGGTCTGCCACCGGGTCCGTCAGCCGCTCCTGCACTTCTGGGGTCTGCCAACTGCCATCTACGCCCTGCGTGCCTGCCAGCCACCACTCTTTCCTGCCGGACCCCTTGACCCCTCTCCGTAGGCCTCCAACTCTGCCCCTCCTTACCGGTCTGGTTGTACGGTAGTCAGACTTCTATTTGGTTCATTTCTCTCTGTTCTGGTTGTTTCTTGTTTCTCAATTTTTGTTGTCCTTAGTTTTGGTTGCGCAAGGAGGCACAATGTGACTACCAATGCCTCCATCTTGGCCGGAAGCCCTGCACTGAAGAGACTCTTAACCTCTCTGGGCCTCTGTGTTCTAAACCAAAAATGGAAAAAGTAACAGGAACTGTCTAACAGGGTTGTTGAAGTGCAGGTAATAGGCTCTAAATTGGTCTCCCTTCTTCCATTCTTCTTGCCCTTCCTTTGCACTCCATGTGCTTCTATTCCCCACACAAACCACCAAATTTGTCCATGTAAAACTAAAATCTGAAAAGTCTGAAAACACCCGCACTTGAGCTTCCAGTTCAGCCCTGGGCTCTGGCTCTGTTGACACCAGCCATGGGTCACTCCTGCTGGAATGGTGCATACCGAACACACTCCCTGGCCTGCCAGATGAAGGCAAAGTGGCAGAGCTGAACTTGGTGGAGATTCACCACAAGCTGTGGCTCTGGGTTCCCTCATGGCCCAGGCCAGACCTGGGCGCCCAATCTGACCCACACCTGACAGGCAGCGGCCTGCATAAGATACTCAATAATTCTGCCAACCTGAAGACCCACTTCCAATCCAAAGACCACAACTAACAGCTAATGCAGCTGAGCACAGAACCCTACACTCAGGAAGAGGCTGAGAGTACAGTGGGTATGGGCTCCTATGTGCCGCCACCCCCCCAACCACGCAGCAGTGGACAGTGTCCACAGAAATATCCACTGAGGTCCCTGTGATGGATACACCTACTTGACATGGCCTGAGGATGCAAAGCAGAGGAACTGCTGATGGACAGTGATGCAGGACTAGACTGGGAGAGGCTGTGCCAACCATTTTTGGTCCTGGGTTTATTGGGTGGATGGGCTCTCTGGGTGCCCTCCCCCTTGAATAACTGAACTGGATAAAGAAAAAATGAAATGAAACAAAACAAAAATCAGATCATGTCACTGCACTGCTCAAAAACCTCCAAAGGCTTTCATCATCTATGGAATAAAACCCAAAACCCTACTGTTACCATCGATATTTAACTGATTATTTATAAAGGAAAAAGAGCAAAGGGACTTAGACATTGAGCTTAATAAACTGGGGAGCAGAAGCCTGTCTGTTTCATCAAGAAGGTACACTTAACCCGGCAGGGGATTATAGCATTTTTCCACCAAGAAGACAAACACTTCTCCCTTCCCTGCTCTGGTACCAGATTGTTGCGGGACATGAGGGGAGGAGCCTGACAAAGAGGTCTGTCAATCTAACTAGGAGGTGTGAACCTATCAAAAGCCCAAGAAAGTTTGGGAAGTTGACTGGTTTTCTTGAAAAACTTTCTGGTCTTTTCGAAGATCAAGATAATATAATCCCAGGAGAACAAAAAATCAAGCGCATGAGAGTGCACACCCTCTTGCTCTCTGTCTCTCTGTCTCATGACCCACACTCTCCCCACGCACTCATGCCTCCTCTCTCTACAGCCATGTGGCCTTAGCAGCTGCATGGCAGGCTCCAGGACAGAGCATGAAGGCAGCACTACAGCAATGGGCTGCAGCTGTAAACATGGCCAAGCTAGCTGGATGCCAACTAAACTATGCTGTAAAATGGAGCAAACCTCTGGATGCTGGCTTTTGGTTTGGCCTTGCCAAGGACAAGATTGGACCTTTTCCATGTCAAAACAGAGATGGGAAATCAGGAGGGGAATCCACTTAATTTTATATCATCAATAAATTTACCATGGAACCCCATCATCCCACGCAGGTCTCAGTTCCTCACAACACCACAAGAACTAGTTTTACACCAGCAACACTACCGCAGCCTGTAAGATCCCACATGTGATCTAGGCCATGGCTACCGTGCTCATCTTCTGCTCTTGTTCTCTCCACTTGGACTGTTCTTCTGCCAAACACCTGGATGGCTCACTCTCTTTCCTTCCATTCAGGTCTGCTTTAAAAATCACCTTCTCAGACAAGCTTTTCCTGATCATTCTCTATTGTGTCTTATCTTTCCTTACTGTAGTGTGTAGATTTTTAAATGGTAATGTTAGGCATTGAAATTTTTTTGAGAACTAGAGAGCCAGAAACACAGAGAGAGCCAGTGGCGTAACATGATTATTGCAATTCATAGATTAATTACCATATTTTGCCATGCATAATGAGCCCCTGTGTATAATGTGCACCCACCATTTTGGCCCAAACTTTCAGGGAAAAAATATTTTGTTTTAATTTTTTAATTCAACTATTTATTTATATTTAGATATTTGTTTTGAACTATAAAGAAATTTTAGTATTTATTTTTTAACATATTGTGGTACAAGAAATTTTATATAACAAATTAGAAAACACAAGAACAGACACAAGGTACAAGACACTTTATGTACCAGTAACAAATTAGTACAACCCATGAATAATGCACCACCTTAGTTTTCCCTCAAAAATTTGGGCAAAAAGTGTGCACTATACATGGCAAAATATGGTAAGGGCTTCCAAAAGCCTTCTGGAATTCTACTCCTCAGAGAATTCATGGCTTTTTCTTTGACCTGCTCTGGTTAGAGCCCATTAACTCAGGCACAGTCCAGGCCATAGCAGTCAATCACAAAATGTTAATAGTAAGGTATTATTTCCTTTTTTAATATTTCTTCAAGCTGTTTGTTTTTCTTAAAACTAAAAACCAAGACATGCTGTAGCCTTGAACAGTTACAAAGTTCATAACTCACCAAAGCTACCCCAGAGACACTTAATGTACAACTGAAATGAGGTTACATGAAAGGAAGCTGAAGTGTGACCAAAGGAGCTCCTTCCCAGCTCTATGTGACCTTATGCAAGCTACTTTGCTTCTCTATGCTTCTATTTCCTTATCTATAAGACAAAAAAAAAATTGTTCCTATTCATAAAAGTATGAAAATGAAATAAAGGAGGTAAGAATTCTAGACATAAAATAAGTGACCCTAAATGTCTGCTCTCTCAGCTCTTAAAATAAAAACTCAGGCAATAGTGTGGAATACACTGGAAATGCTTCATACTTTTGTGTAATGTCCACCATATCTAACATACATTCAGTAAATGTTGGCTTTGTTAAATTTAGTAGAAGAAACATACATTATTCCCAAATGTTTAGATGGTAAGAGGTTCAGAGAAACTGAGCAATTTGCCTAAGGCTTTGTGAGCCACTGACGAAGTAAAACTACACACTTTACAAAAAGGAATCAGCATTTCTCTAGACTTAAAAGACCTCTAACATAGTCATTATTCATATGACTGCCCAAAATTCATGTCATTTTTTACTCATTTAGTCATTGAGTCAAGACATTTTGAAATTCAACTCTATGCCACACTATTCTAGGTGTTAGAGATAAAAAGAACAAAGGCTTGGTCCCTCACATACCCATAAAGGAATTGAAAGGCTTTTAAAAATAGTTAATCTTAGGGTTATGGAAGCTCTGAGGACAAAAGGAATTATTTTAGAAAAGGCATTATAGCAATGCTGCCTAATAGTTCTTGCAATGATAAAAATATTCTTTCATATGTGTTAATACAATAGACACTAACCAGATGTAGCTATGAGCACCTAAAATCTGGCAAATATGACTGAGGAACTGAATTTTAAAGTTTAATTGACTTTCATTAATTTTAATTAATATAGATCCTAATAGCCACATATAACTAGTAGTTACTGTACTAGACTGTAGAGCTTCATGGGATGGGTAGTACATGAGCTGAAGTTTTTCTTTTTAAAATGTTCTTACAATTATTTTAAAATTTGTTTTTAATAGCTTATTTTTATTGCATTTTTTCCATTACCATTTACCAACCATATGCCTTCATCTAACTCTACCCACATCCATCACAATCACCACACTGTTGTCCGTGTATATAAGTTCTTTTCTTTTTTGCACCAACCCTCCACCCACAAGCACCCCTCACCTTGGAGCCATCAGCCTGCTCTCTATCTATGAGTCTGTCTCTATTTTGCTTGTTAGTTCAATTTGCTCATTAAATTCCCCATACAAGTGAAATGATATGATATTTGTCTTTCTCTGACTGGCTTGTTTCACTTAGCATAGTGTTCTCCAGGTCCATCCATGCTGTCACAAAGGGTAAAATTTCTTTCTTTTTTATGGCTGAGTAGTATTCCATTGCATAAATGTACCACAGTGTTTTTATCCACTCATCTACCAATGTGGACTTGGGCTGCTTCCAATTCTTGGCTATTGTAACTATCGCTACAATGAACATAGGGGTGCATGTACTCTTCCAAATTAGTGTTTCAGATTCTTTGGATAAATTCCCAGAAATGGAATCACTGGGTCATAAGGCAGATCCATTTTTAATTTTGGGGGGTATTTCAATACTGCTTTCTACAGTGGCTTTACGTATCTGCATTCCCATCAACAGTGCAAAAGTGTTCCCCTTTCTTCATATCTTCCTTAGCACTTGTTCTTTATTGATTTATTGATGATAGTCATTCTGACCAGTGTGAAGTTATATCTCATTGTGGTTTTCATTGTCATTTCTCTGATGATTAGTGACACTGAGCATCTTTCATATGTCTATCACCCACCTGTATGTCCTCTTTGGAGCAGTGTCTATTTAGGTCCTTTGCCCATTTTTTAAGTGTTTGTTACCTTGGTGTTGAGTTTTATAAGTTCTTTATAAATTTGCATATTCACCCCTTATCAGATGTTTCAACAAATTAAGTTCTCCCAATCAGTGGATTGACTTTTTATTTTGTTTTGCTGTGCAAAATCTTTTCAGTTTGTGTGGTCCCATTTGTTTATTTTTCTTTTGTTTCCATTGCCTGAGGAGATACATTAAAAATATATATTGCTACAAGCAATGTCCGAGATTTTACTGGCTATGTTTTCTTCTAGGATTTTTATGGTTTTGAATTTAACATTTAAGTCTTTGATCCATTTTAAATTTATTCCTGTGTGTTGCATAAAAAGGTAGTCTAGTTTCATTTATCTTCACATTATCTGTCCAGTTTCCTAACACCATTTATTGAATAAAGTAGTGAGCTGTTTGTGCTTGCTTCCTCTGTCAAATATTGACTATAAAGTGTGGGTTTATTTCTGGACTCTCTATTCTGTTCCATTGGTCTAAGTGTCTGTTTTTTATGCCAGTATCATGCTGTCTTGATTACTATGGCCTCATAGTACAGTTTTATATTAGATAGCGTGATTCTTCCAACTTCATTCTTCTTTCTCAAGATTGCTGTTGTTATTTGAGGTCTTAAGTGGTTCTAAATAATTTTTTTGATAGTGTACATTTTTTTTTTTTACTTTTTAAGGAAAATTTAATGTTTAAAAGAGAAAATGCATATTTTGGCTCTTACATTCGTGAAAAAATGGCTCTAAATTGGTGGATTTTACTTGTTCAAGTTTCTTGTTTTAATTGTTGTTGTTCAAGTACTGTTGTCTGCACTTCCCCCCACCCCCCCAACCCCAGTCATCCCCACCTCCCACCCCTGGTTCCACCTGCCCTTGGTTTTGTCCATGTGTCCTTTGTAGTTGTTCCTGAAAACCTTTCCCCCACATTATCCCCTCCCACCTCCCCTCTGGTTACTGTTAGATTGTTAAGTTCAATGTCTCTGGTTATATTTGGCTTGCTTGTTTGTTTTGTTGATTGGATTCCAATTAATGGTGAGATCATATGGTATTTGTCTTTCACTTCCTGGCTTATTTCACTTAGTATAATGCTCTCTAGTTCCATAGTGCTATTGCAAAGGGCAGGAGCTCCTTCTTTCTTTCTGCTGTATAGTAGTCCTACTGATGGGCACTTAGGTTGCTTCCAGCACTTGGCTATTATAAATCATGCTGCTATGAACATTGGGGTGCATAGATTCTTATAGATTGGTATTTCAACCAATGATGACCCCAAACAGCTGCAGCAATCTTAAGAAGAACAAAGTAGAAGGGATCACAATACCTGATATCAAACTGTATTACAAGGCCAGTGTTATCAAAAGAGCCTGGTACTGGCATAAGAACAGACACATACACCAATGGAACAGAATACAGAGCCCAGAAATAAACCCAAGTCTCTATGGTCAATTAATATTTGACAAAGGGAGCAGAAGCATAAAATGGAGTAAAAACAGCATCTTCAACAAATGGTATTGGGAGATCTGGACAGCTACATGCACAAATATGAAATTCAATCACCAGCTTACACCATACACAAAAATAAATTCAAGGTGGATAAAAGACTTAAATATAAGTTGTGATACCATAAAAGTCATAGAAGAAAACACAGGCAGGAAAATCTCAGATATTCCACATAGGAATATTTTCACTAGTATGTCCCAAATAAATTTTTGAAGTATTTGTTCTAGTTCTGTGAAATGTGTCATTAGTATCTGGATAGGTATTGCACTGAACCTATAGACTGCTTTCGGTAATATGGACATTTTACCGATGTTTATTCTTCCTATTCATGAAAACAGTATATGCTTCCACTTATTTGTACGTTCTTCAATTTCTTTTTTAGTGTCTTATAATTTTCCAAGTACAGGTCTTTTATATTCTTGATTAAATTTATTCCTAGGTATTTCATTCTTTTTGAAGCAATTGGAAATATGATTGTTTCCTTAATTGCCTTTTTTGATAGTTCATTATTGATATATAACAATGCAACTGATTTATGGATATTTATTTGTATCCTGCTACTTTACTGAATTCATTCAATCATTCTAGTAGCTATTTGGTGGCATCTTTAGGTTTCTCTATGTACAGTATCATGACATCTGCAAATAATGACAGTTTTCCTTCCTCCTTTCCAGTTTGGATGTCTTTTATTTTTCCTCTTGTCTGATTGCTGTGGCTAGGACTTCCAGTAATATGGTGAATAAGAGAAGTGAAAGTGACATCCCTGTCTTATTCCCAAACATAAGAGAAATGTTTGTAGTTTTTGCCTGTTGATTGTGATGCTACCAGTGAGTTTGTCATATATGGCCCTTATTATGTTTAGGTATAATCCCTTTATTTCCACTTTGCTGAGTGTTTGTATCATAAATAGGTGCTGGATTTTATCAAATGCTTTTTCTGCATCTCTGGATATCATCATGTGGTTTTTATCCTTTATTGTTTATGTGGTGAATCGTATTTATTGATTTGTGAATGTTGGACCAACTTTGCATTTCTGGAATAAATCCCACTTGATCATGGCGTATGATCTTTTTTATGCATTGCTGTATTCACTTTGCTAATATTTTGTTGAGGATTTTAGCATCTATGTTCATCAGGGATACTGGCCTATAATTTTCTTTCTTTGTAGTCTCTTTATCTGGTTTTAGAATTACAATAATGCTGGCCTCATAAAGTGAGCTTGGGAGCCTTCCCTCTGCAATAGTTTGAGGAGGAGAGATGCTAGTTCTTCTCAGAATTTTTGGTGAAATTCCCCTGTGAAGCTATCCAGTCCAGGGCTTTTGTTTGTTGGGAGTTTTTTGATTACTGCTTCAGTTTCACTAGGTGTAATCTGTCTATTAATATTCTCTGGTTCTTTCTGATTTAGTTATGAAAGAGTGTATGTTTTTAGGAATGTATCCATTTCATCCAGTTTGTCCAATTTGCTGGCATATAGTTGTTCATAACATTTTCTTACAATCCCTTGTATTTTTTGGGTGTCAACTGTTACTTCTCTACTTTCTGATTTTATTTAATTGGGTCCTCTCTCCTTTTTTTTGATGAGTCTGGTTAAAGGCTTGTCAATATTGTTTATCTTGTCACAGAACCAACTCTTGCATTCATTGATCTTTTGTATCATTTTTTTAGACTCTATTTCATTTATTTCTGCTTTGATATTTATTATCTCCTTCCTTCTACTAGTTTTGTTTTTTATTTTTTTTTCAAGTTCCTTTAAGTGTAAAATTCGATTGTTTATCTGAGCTTTTTCTTGTTTCTTGAGATAGACCCGTAACACTATAAATTTCCCTCATAGAACTGTTTTTCCCTGTGTCCCAGAGATTTTGGCAGAAAAATGGACTTGAACAAAAATAAATAAATAAAATAAAGTCATTATTAACAGATACATATTTATTGCTATTTTATTTTTAACTATTTTCCTCTGTTTTTTAAAAAAATATTTTTCTTTTTCTTCTTTTTATTAAAGTATGCTGTTTAACATTTGTTGCAATGCTGGCTTGGTGATTTCGAATGCCTTTAGCTTTTTCCCATCTGTGAAGCTCTTTATTGTCCTTTAATTTTAAATGATAGCCTTGCTGGGCAAAGTAGTCTTGATTGTAAGTTATTTCTTTTCATCACCTTGAGTATTTCATGCAAATCTCTTCTGGTTTGACATGTTTCTGTTGAGAAATCAACCGACCACCTAAGGGAACTCCCTTATAGGTAACTAACTGATTTTCTCTTGTAGCTTATAAAATGCTCTCCTTGTCTTTATTTGCCACTTTAATTAATTATGATGTGTCTTGGTGTGGGCCTCTTTGGGCCCATCTTGTTTGGACTCTGCACATCCTGGACTTTGTGTGGTTTTCCTTCACCAAGTTAGGGAAGGTTTCAGTCATTATTTCTTCACATAGATTCTCAATCTCTTGCTCACTCACTTCTCCTTTTGGTATCCCCATGAACATGGATGTTGATATGCTTCATGTTGTCCCATAGGCCCCATACAGTCTCCTCAGCTAAAAAAAAATTTTCTTCTTCTTGCTGCTCAGCTTGGGTGTTTTATTCTACCTTGTCTACCAAACCACTGATTTGAACCTCTGCTTCATCTAACCTACTGTTTAGCACTTCCGGTATATTATTTATATCATACATTGCATTCTTTATTTCTGACTTGTCCTTTTTTTGGTTTCTATGTATTTTTTCATGCTGTTGGGCATCCTTATAATCATTACTTTGAACTCTATATCTGATAAATTGCTTGTTTCCATTTCATTTAGCTCTCTTCTGGTAAATTCTCTTGTTCTGTCATTTGGGGCCTGTTTCTTTGTCTTACGATTTTTGCTGCCTCTTTCTTCCTGTTTTTGTTTTCTCTTTGTATTAGGTAGATCTTAAAAACTCTGGTACAGGTCTATATCAGACACTTCCTATGACTGGCCCCAGGCAACCTATTTGGAGCTATCATCAATTCACAGCTCATGGCTCCCTCTGCTGGGACTGGGTGAGTACATAAAGAACCAAGCTGCAGAGCAACCTGGCTTTTACAAGCACTGGGCCTGGTGGAGGTTTACCTCATGTCTTAAAGATCCCAGAAATTCACCTCCACCTGTAATCTGTCTGTTAGGCTTAAATAAGTGAAAGAGCCTCCTGTTGTACTCCACAGCAGTGCTTAAGCTCCACAGGGTGAGGCGAGAAGGATTCCTACAGTTGTGGCTCTTGTTTCCCCCCAGGCTGATGTTACAAGGATGGGAGTGTTCTGCCCAAGAAAGATAGCTTCTGCATTATGGGTAATGACTGAGGACAGAGATCCCAGCAACTGACCATTTGTTCAGATCTCTCCTGAACAACACCAACCCCAGACTCCTCACATGGCTCTAGTTTGCTCTGCCCTCCCTCTGCCTGAGCCCAGGGTAAGTGGCTGCTAACAAAATTTTATGCACTGGCCCTTTAAGAGGCAGTCTGCATTTCTAGTCATCTCTCCCTGGCAGATAGAAACCCCACTGCTTTTCACAGCCAATTATTATTTGGATTCCTTTCCTGATTCTAGTGCTCTGGACTGTGGAGCCCAGCTTGGGGTTTAGGCCCCACACTTCCCACGGAGAACCCCCTTGGCTGTTGAAATATCCCACCAAAACATCAGCTGCCACCCATGGGAGCCCAACCAGCTATCTCAAGTCGCTACACTTCCTGCCAGTCTCGATGTGGTGGTGTAGTTTCTTCCATAAGTCCTTGGTTATAAGGCTTCTCTCTAGCTAGTCTTCAGTTGGTTATTCAGGATGAATGTTCTATAATTTAGTTATAATCACAGTTTGGTCCTTGGAGGAGGTTAGTGTAGCTTCTACCTACTCTGTCGCCCTTTTGGATGCCCCTCAATGTTCTTACAATTTTAAATAGCAGAATTCCAAAATTAATATAGCAACCTATTTGCTATATTAAAAAACAATTTAAAAATCTATCTGGATCCAAGCTCAGAATTATAACTCTTATCTTCCATCCAACTCAACATGCACTCTGGATCATGATTTTTGGCACAAATTTAGATACTTAGTGGGAAGTAAAACATACTTTAGTTCCTTATCACTTTGCATGCCTGAGGGGCCTATTAATCCAGATAGGCCTTGATCACCTTCAAAATTCTACAAGCACTTTTTGTGGCAGCTGTGGAGGGCTTGGTCCTGCTCTTTCTTGGTGAGGACTTACAGCCCGAGGGACCTCCCACATGCAACCTCAGAACCTCTGATCTGATGTCTTGGAAGAAAGGAGGGAGTAAAACACTAAAGAAGGTGAAGAACAGTACTTTCTAGCCAATGAAAAGGGCACCAACTACATGAAGGGTTGTGAGAACACCTGCATATGCTTAGGGAAAGCTGCCTGGGACATGTGGAATGTGAGAAGGAGAGGAGAGAAATGAGGTTAAATCAGCCAGACCGGGCCAAAATAGGAATGCTCTTGAATGCTAGGCTATGTAGTAAAACTTTATGCAGCAGAAAATGGGAAAACATCTAACAGTTTAAAGTCAAGAAATATATGACCATATCCATGCTTTTACAAAACAAGTTGACCATAAAATGATTGATACATTGAAAGAAGAAACCTGAGGTAGGAAGACCAGCTATGTATGGGAGTGCTGCAGTACTCTAGGTTAGATGATGAAGACTCAAACCACTGTGCTCACAATGAAAATAAAGATGAAGAACAAATTCAGGAGACATTTTGGAGATAAAATTAGTGGGATGTGGTTGACAACAATAAATCAAAGTGAATAGTACTGAGGTACCAATCTAATATACCAGATAATTTAGGCACTTTCTACATTGACTAAAAACAAAAGAAAGTTTATAGGCTCCTACTCAAAGTTGTGTGTAAGGAAATCTAAATATCTATTAATAGCTTAAAAATTAAATAAATTACAGAATCATTTAAAACAGCATATTACATATTTGTTAAAATCATTTAAACGAATATATCAGGAAACACTGTTCATGATATGGTAAATGAAATAAGTATGCTACAAAGCATTACCCCCATTTTGTGTTATATACTAGTAGAATTTTTTAAATCAGAGAAATATGCCACAAAAGTCAACACTGGCTTACTTTGACAGGGGGGTAATGAGCCATTAAAATTTCTTTCTTGAATATTTTTTTCTGATTGTCTAATTATACTATGACTATAGAATATTTTTTACTTAAAAATAAACTTTCGCTCCAAAGCACCATACCTTAAAGCTCTAGGGTCTGAGATAATTCTACAGAAGCCTACAGGTGTGTCACAGACACAGGGGGTTCGATGGGACCACACCAAAGTGTCCCGCAGGTTGTTGTTGGAAACTGACTTCACAGCAAACTGAATAAAGGCAGGTTTAGGGTTTTGTGGGGGTTTTTTGTAAAAAAAAATTACCACAATTACAAAGTACAAAATGGATTATTTCCCATTTAATTTATTTATAATGTTTTATCATGTATGGTTTATGTCTTTATACATGAAATTATAAGTGAGAGTTTGGTATAAGCCTACATTTTATTCTGTGTAGTCATGCAAAAAGAGATTTATTCTGCTCTTACTCAATTTCAATTACTCAGGTTCATTTGATATAGAGCAGACACTACATGCTGAAGAAGCAGCTCAGCAAATACTAATCTTTTTTATATGCACATGCCAGTCCCTTTTTGCACTTAACACAAACCTGGCTTTCCAAGTTCTAAATTTAGATGTAAAGGAAATCCTGACCTGGTATAGATAAGCCTACTACAGAGGCATATGACAATGGCAAATCCTCCTACATCCTGGAAGTGAATAAATTATAAGTTAGATAAGCAATGTAATAACTTCCTTCATTAAGTAAGAAATGAATAGAATTTTTCAACTGTAATTTTAATCACTTTGCCATAAGATAGGTTGTATCTGCCTTGGGAAACTAAATGTACATTATAAAGAGAATCTTAACCTAACATTTCCAGCCATGTGACATGCCTTATTCTGATCACTTTACAGAAGTAGATAATAAAGTAGAATTAAAAGCATTGTTCAATTTTAGATATTTAGAAACCTGGTTTGATTTCCTTACTTAAATTAGTTGTATATCTTATTTCTGTGTTTTCTACTAAAACACACTGGTAGAGAAGCAGTCTTTTCTCTGAGACATGTATAAATAAGTTATACAGCTAAGTAGTAGCAATGGACTCCTTCAATAAATATAACAAAATTAACCAAGGTCAAACAGTGAGACAGGGTCAGATCTGGGAGTAGAGCCAGGTCTTCTGGCTTAAAATCTAGTGCTCCTCTCTAACAAGATTGCAGTTCTTAAATTAAAATATATTTTCCCTGAGAGCTGAAACAGGAAATACATTTTAGAATACTAGTTAGTAACACTTGGGAACATCAGCTAGCACTGAAACCCAGAAACTGTTGTAGACATTTTGGCCAACTACCACATATTACATAGAGTCACTAAAATAATCATTCCACAAAGAAAGAGAATTCAGAAATCTGCAAGAGCAATTAGCCACCAGTATCTTACTATGTTTCTATGATCTGATGTCCATTTCCATGGAAACAGAAAAAGAAGTGAGAAGCAGCCAAAAGAGATGTAAGAACTTGTCCGGTTCAATGGCTTGGCTGAAAGCTACAAATGCCATTTTATTTATTTATGTTTGTTTATTTATTTATTTATATATTTTTTCAAGCAGTATCAGCTGATTCTGGGACATTGCAACTCTCAAGTTATGCAATGTCAGCTTGCTTGGAGAAGCATAATGCTACAGCACAGGTTTAGGCTTTTGTTCTGTTTGTGAATATTTAAGTAAAGGAGAAATAAACACAAATTAAAAGCAAACTATTCAAAATTCTAAATTTCTGAATTACAGGAATGCAACAGAATTGCTTCAAATTTTACCAAGTGAACAGAAGAATTTCGTAGCTGTGATGGGGGAAAATGTAGGACCACCCCAGAACATCATCTGGAATAACAATAGGGTGGAGGCAGGAAAGAGATGGAAGGCAGAGGAAGCAGCATGTGCAAAGGCCCTGAGACAAGAGATGTGTGGCCCTGTCAAGGCACTGCACACCCACAAGACCTCTTGGTGTGCAGGCCGGGGTTATCACAGAAGGCCTTCCCACAGGAGGTGACATCTAAGCTAAGACCTACAGGAGGAGATGCAGTGATAGAAGAAAGTACTGCAGAAAAAGGAAGAGCATGAGGGAAGTCCTAGAAGCAAGAAAGGGAAAAATGAATCCAGGAGTAGCAGATAGTTTAGGACATCTGAAGCAAAAAGTGGGAGTAGGGGAATAAGCTGGGATCAGATCAAGATGGGCCTTGTTTCCCATATGAGATTTGGAACTACTGTCCAGAAAACAAGTGGTCACTAAAGAGTCTAAACAGGAAAGTAATATGATGAGGTTCTGCATTTAAGAAAAATTAGACTATCTCAGATTACACAGAGATGTAGGTGTGGAGTCTGTTACAGCTTGCCCAGGGGAGAGTAAGGTGGACTGCCCTGGGGAGGGTCAGCAGTAGAGATGGGAGAACAGGACATAATAAATATAAACAGTGTGATATGAGTCAAGGATGACACCCAGGATTTTGGCCTGAACAGCTACATGGATGGCAGTGCCTATGACTGAGTGTCACAAACAAAGAGGTGTGTGTGTCTGCCACACACCTTGTTTCAGGTGTACGGGAGACAATGATGACTTCCGATGTGGAATTCACGACTTTGAAGAATCCATCATACAGTTATGTAGAGCTGTCTAGTAGGCGCTGCACACGTGATAGGTGTCTCTGCAACTCGTGAATGAACACATGTATCTGGGCTTCAGGACTGGATGACAATGCCCAGGGAAAGTAAAGATCAGAAGGGATTCCAAGAGATGAATTATAAAAGGTCTCCAAACCTAAGAAAATTAAGATAATTATGTCTATGCTAAGGACTTACACTTTAAAAATGAGTACAGGAAATGAAAACTATAAAGCAGAGTGAGAAAGAGAAGATTAAAAAGTAGAAACCCAGGAGAATGTAGTGTTATGGAAACTAATGGAAAAGCGTATTTTAAGATTAAGGTTAATAGGTCAAATACTGCAGAGAAATAAAATAAGAACTGAAAAGTACACAAAGGATTCAATTAAAATAAGACAGCTCTGGTGATCCTAGCTAAAGCATGGTGGAGATGACTACAGACAAAAGTAGGTGTAGAAGAGGAAGTGAGAGACAGATTTAGAAAGTTAATTCAAGAAGCTTGGCTGTAAGGGAGAAGAAAAACTGACTGGCACCAAATAAAATCAAAATAGAGTTGCTTGGTTTGGTGGGGGTGGATTCAGGGGTGGGGAGAAACTTATGTTTTCAGCTACAAGTAACAGAACACCTAACAATATTTAAACCACTTGAACATTCATTGTTCACTGCACAAAAAAAGTCTGGAAGTAGACAACCCTAGGGTTTTTTCAAAATTTCAGTAATGTAATCAGACCAAGGCTCTTTCTATCTCCCTGCTCTGCCACAAAATGATATCCACTGCCATGTCTTTACGACACATTCCCAACAGAAAGAAAGGGGAAGAAAACACCTGGCCTCTCTGTTAAGAAGCAAAACACCTTACCTGGAGCCACCCCACCCACCCCCCCATCAGCTTCCCTTAATTCTCATCAGGTAGAACTTGGTCACATGGCTACTCTTAGCAATAAGGGAAGCTGAAAAATTATGTGATTTTCTAAACTCTATTTGGAAGCAGTAGGAACACTGGAGTCATGAATGACTTTTACACAGCCAGCCAATACTTTCTGCCACATGAATGTTTAAATGCTGATGTGAAACGGTTAATAAAGAGAAAGAAGCCAAAGACATAAAAGGTAAGAGGGCAAGAATGAGTTCAGATACAGGTAAGTTTGTAGAGGGCTGGATGAGACTTGAGAAAGTTTATGCCATGTAATTTTAATTTTCTTTGTGAAGCAGAAAAAATGGGATCATCCAATAAAAGCTGAGGGGAAGGTAGAAAAATAGAGTATTCAGGATAACAATGTAGTTTTTAAAAGATCTCCCACAGAGAATGTAAGAGGGGGCTTCCTAGGCCAATAGGTTTCTAGGCAATAAAGAAAAGAATGAAAGAAAAAACTTCCTAGGAACTATTGGACAACAGGGTTCAATCAATGTTAGAAATCATTAATTCATAGTGCCACTAAGCAGCATCCAATACGCTCAGAGTAAGAATAGAGAAAGCAGAATGTTGTACCCATTCCAGATTGAGGTTAGAGTGGGTGTACAATGAAAAGAAAAGAATACAAAAAAGTTGAAGTTATGAGCAAGCCAGTGAAATAATGGGTCACATATGTCTATGTTAGGAAAAGAAATGAAAGGTATGAAAAGGCAGAGGGAGGGGGGCAGTCAGAGAACCTGAGGGTAGTGGCCGTAAGAAGGCTGAAAGGATGAACTGCTATGGCAATATGAGTAAAATGAGTACTTCCTGGGGACAAGGTCGAGGGTGTGCCATGAGAATGGATGGCTAAAGTAGAATGCAGGTTGAGGACACTCACATTAAGAAGAAGAAACTGAAAAACTAGGATGTTAAACACAAAATGGTGGCTAAAATTGGAGTGAAAAGAAGAGGCACAATCTTTAACAAATTTTAAAAAGTGACCAAAGATGATGAGGAGAAGGTGATTATACTTTTAAGAATCATGACTATCAAGAAAATATATACCATATTTTGCCATATATAATGCACACCCACATCTCTGTGCATGTTACACATGGGATTAACATGCCATTATACCCATGTTATGTAACCATTATACCCCATGTATAATGAGCATCCTTATTTTTCCCTAAAAAATTTTAGCAAAAAAGTGTGCATTATACATGGCAAAATATGGAAGAGTATGGAAAAGTATGGAAGAGTACTAGAAGAGAAGCTGCCCGAGAAAACAAAAGTATGCCAAACCTTACCCTAAACCAACAGGTAGACAGTAAGTGAAAGAATAATCTGCATCCACTTAAGAAGACTTCATGAAAAGCTGTGTCTGCCAGGAATCACAGTTTTCAGTTAAAGCAAAAAGATAGTTTTCAGTTAAGGATATTAAGGAGAATTCATTTAACACAAATTGAAGCTACAGAAACACAAAACAAAACTTTGGGAAGAAGAGGAAGAAAAGTTTAGGTTTAGAGGAAAAGAAGTCCTAAACAGTAAAAAGGAAAAAACATTTAATGATCAGAGAGTTTATACTTGGACAATTACCAAGCATGACAGGAAAATAGGATGTAACAGAATTAGCGGGCCTGAAGGCATCCAAAAGAACCAATTACAGCAGCCTCTCCAGCGGGAAAATTCTATGGCTCTCCTTTCAAGGAATTCACATTCTGAGTTATAATACCTAAAAACTGTTGGTAACAATGTTTCCAACATTCTAGGTTATATCCAAATTTAAGTGGCAGTACTTCATCTTTCCTTATGGCTAAGTAATATTTCACTGTATGTATGAACCACATCTTCATCCAACCACCTATCGAAAGAAACTTCAGTAATTTCCATGTCTTGGCCACTGTGAATAATGCTGCAATTAACATAGGGATACATGCATCTTTATGAAAAAAATGTTGTTAAAATTTGGGGGTAGATATCCAGAAGAGGGGTTGCTGGGTCATATGGTAACCCTATCTGAATTTTTGAGGAACCTCCACAGTGTCTGTACCAGTTTACATTCCCACTAGCAGTGAATGAGGGCTCCTTTTTCTCCTACAGTTGTTAATATTTGTCTTATTGATAATATACTAGCAGGTTTGAGGTGGTATCTCATTGTACTTTTGATCTGCATTTCCCTAATAGCTAGAGAAGTTAAACATATTTTCCAATGTCACCCCAATAAATTTAATTAAAAATTTTTAATCCAAATTTAGCTTTAGATGTACATTTATTCTAAAAAACAGTATTATTCACATTATATCTGTAAAGAATTTAACCTTGCTCAAATAGGAACCCCCCAAAAAACTGGCCTTTGACTTCAGCTTCTAGGAAGTAATCTCTAAGGTCTTTGCGCGGTGCGTGGGGCTAGCCCAATAGTAATAATGTGATTTAGGAGGGGGGCTGTGGGTCATGCTCAAAGAGGCTGGAGAGGAGAGACTGAGATCAGCCACATTAACAATCAATCATGACTGTATCACAGAGTCCCAATAAACACTGACCACCAAGGTTCAGGTGAGCTTCCTTGGTTGGCAATACACCATGTACAGTGTCTCACTGTGATGCCAGGAAAGTGATGTGGTGACTCCACAGGGAGAAAACAACAGAAGCTCTACATCTGGTAACTTCCTGACAGTGCCCTTTGGTCTTCTTCTCTTGGCTGATTTTAAAGTTTCCTTTCCTTGTAATAAACCATGCCAATGAGCATAATAGCTTTCAGTGACCTCTGTGAGTCCTTCCAGAAAACTTAAAACTAAAGGTGATCTTGGGAACCCCTAAATTTGCAAGTGGTGTCAAAAGTGAGAGAAAACTGTGGGGACTATGTCCTCTAATTCTGCATTTGAGCTAAATCCTTTGCAATATATATTCTCCCTTAATTTGTTCACAATGAAAAAAATGATTTAAAAGAACTCAAAATCTGACGTTAGCTAAAATTGTCACTGAAAAACAGTCTACTGACTTACTAATGGTCATCTGCTCCCATAAATTCCTCTGAACAGTAAAAAATCTCAACAATTGCCTGGCCAGGTGCTCAGTTGGTTGGAGCATCACCACATGTGCCAAAAGGTTTCAGGATCCATTCCTGGTCAGGGCACTACCTAGGTTGTGGGTTCAGTTCAATCCCCAGTCGGGGCATATACAAGAAGCAACTAGTCAATGTTTCCCTTTCATATGATGTTTCCCTCTCTTTCCTCCACTTCACAAGAACCAAAAGAATCTATAGCAGCAAGCGTCATGCCTTTTTTATTTACAATTTTTCTAAAATTTAACCATTTGAAAGAACAAATAAAGTCAGAGAGCAGGTTGCCTTAAAAAGTATTAAGGAGCCACTGACAGTCTTTGAGATGACTGACAGTATGACAGTTACCGTTGGGAAGAGTAGTCTGGCATCTGTAGGCAAGGAATGGGGGGGAAATTTAGTAATAGGAGAATGAAGGACAAGGACTAGGTTACCAAAACAACTCCCAGAAGTCTAACACAGTCTTTTAACAATAAAAAACCTGACTAAAATGAATGACATGGAATCACTATGTAGCGAGTGTGAAAAAGGCAAGAACACAATTCAATCAGCATTCAAGTAATCATAACAAAAATAATTACTGTATCTCATTAAATAGAAAACACCACAGATTATACATACACCATTATTTTAAATACCACCAAAGAGAAAAAATATTAACAACTAAACATGATGCCAAGATGTTACTGATTCAAAAATACACTCCAAATTCAAAGATATTCAAATTCAAAATATATGTATTTTAAAATCAGATAAGTATAGTATCTGCCTAAATAATAAATAGGAGCCAAATCCTATAAAGTCCCCAGTAATATCTATAACTCACCCTCCCTCATAGCCTGCTTGGGGTCTCTCCAAATCTTCTTGGAACCTGAACTGCTCCAGTAAGCTTCTAGCCTTGACTCTGACCCATGGTTCCCCATCTAGAGTTTAGGAGATAGGATAAGCCCCCGCCTATATCACAAGGGCCACAGCTCTAGAAAGCTCTCCTAAGGGCCCAGTACATAATCTCATGTGACCTTTATTAAATCTCCTTAATCATGACTACAGAAGACAAGGCCCTACCTTTTATAATAATCCTCAGCCTCGGCTCTGTTCATATCACTGTAGGCTCTGTACCAACAACACTGAAGAATAAAAACATTAGGAATTCTTCTGAAGTGTTCAAGGCAGAAATAAGAATATTGTAAGTGTTTGGCAATTAGCCTCCTTTTAATTTATTCATTTTCTAAGGCAAATTTTTATCCTCACTGGTTTTTGCGGCTAATGAATCGTGTCTGACATCATTCTGTCTCCCTTTCATCAATATGTTTCACTGGTTTGGCACATTTTTCTATTAGTGCCTCCTTTTACACTGATTTTGATTGCTGACTTCAACTGAATGAGACAGTCCATTTTATCAACTCTCTCATACACAACCCAGCCTTCTGCATGTTTCCCATTTATGTCAGAGCCACAGTTAGAGTCTGCACTTAGGTTAAACAGACTGCCCTGGGACCCCTATTACTTCCCTGGTAGATACACGAAAAAGGGAATGGGAAACCTTTCCTTGTGTGGTCAGACACCAAAGAATACCCAGGCATCTTTGTTTTATCAGTGGAACACTGGTCAAGTTTAAACCACAATGATGACTTCAATTTCCTAGTAGCTGTCCATCCTTTCTCTTTCTTGCTACTTCCTTTCCTGCTCTCTTTTTAGACTCAGGCCTGAAGTTAAACCAGATGTTCTGTTTTCTCTAACTGTCCTTACATCTTTATTTAGATTCCAGAAAAATTGTAGAAATCTGTTACTACACTCCATTTGGACTAAGTACTCAAATTGGACCCCTCCCCCCATTCTATGCTCAGAAAGTAAGAATCAGGATTCTCTGTGTTCACTACTGAAAATGAAAATTTATAGAAAGAAATAAAATCAGGGCAAGGTCCCACCTCTATCCTTAGGAAGCACCTGAGCCAATGACAGGGAAGTAAAACTGATAACCTGAGCCTACAGCTTCAATCATTCCTGGAGGGCAGGGTAGGCTGGCCTACAAATGGACTGAGGACACATTTTTTCACTAAGAGAAAAGAGTCAAAGTAAACAAAGCTTTGATTGGGAAGAAAGGGAAGGTCAGAGATGAGAAACTTACTGCCATGCTGAAAAGTCCTAGGAAAGAAGGACATGTAACTAGACAGGTGAAGAAGCCTGACCTTGCCACAGGGGAGAGCCAGTGTAAAGAAATGACTAATGATATACCAAAGGGAAGAAGGGAAGGTAACACGCTAGTTCCTGCATCCAGGATGGAGCAAGATGTGAGTGAAACATCTAAAACCTAAGGAAGAAATTCAAAGAATTGATGGCCAACAATGGTCAAGTACCTTCATCTTCAAAGGTACCAGGTTCTAGGACGGTCTAAGAAGGCTGATCACTGATGCAGAGTCCAAGATAATCTGGTTCTGCTATATATAACCACAGGCCTGCAGCAGAAGGCCTCTCCGGGTGCCAGGTCAGAAAAGAAGCTCTGAGAGTCAGGCCCTCCCAGCCTTAAAAAACTCTCCAACCCAAAATTACACAGAACAAAAGTGAGAGTATCAGTGGCTGACAATGGAGAACAATTACTCTCATTTTTTACACTTCTGTTGCTTTGTTTTATTTCTATTCTTTTCTTAATAAATTACCCTTTAAACCTTCAGATCACAAAGAAGTTTAATCAAGTGAAAAGTTTCTCCACACGCCTGTTTACAAAGACCAGAACACAAGAGTAAATTGATGAAATGATGACACTGATCAGATCTACTTGAGAATTGGCATAAACGACTTGTGGTGGGGTGTTGAGTACCGTTGGTGCCAGCTAAAAAAAAAAAAAAGCTGTAAGAGCTTTCCGTCTTAGATATCTGCAATAGCAACATGTAAAACAAGAACATTAAAGATTCAAGTACTCAGTCATCACAGAGAGTTAGAGGTACTCATCTAAGTCCTTTTTTATAATTAACATAAAAGAAAGGCATTTTAGTAGAAGGAAATAACCAGCAATCAATATTCATAGGCTTTTTTCTAACTCCTGAGAACTTGTTCTTTTTCCACATGTTGACATGGAATCTAAAAGAATCTGAAATCTGATTCCTGTAACAACAACACCAATTTGAAGTCAACACTATGTAATACTCAGCCTCATTCTCTAAGTTCCTATTTTGCTTAACTTAAGTAAAATGGTATGTGAAAATCATCAAAATTTCTAATGTATCTAAACACCTTGATCATGACTACAAGTCAAGAGTAAGTCTGTAACCAAAAGTTTCATGTTAGAATTTTGAACTACATCTTACACATTCTTGTGTTCTAAGCCTCCAACCAGGGGTGACCCAAACATATTAAGTAGCCACTAAGTGTCTGCTGCTGAAGATGACAAAAAGCCCAAAGATATTTTAAAAGCACTGTAATAATTATGTGATGCAAGTTCCATAAATATTTGTTAAATGAATGGTGATCAAAAGAAACCTCTACTAGATTAATCAAGCAAGCTGTTTACTAGATAATACTGTCTCAGAAAAATACTTCAAAGAACTGGGTTTAGTTATATTATATCTCTATTTCCATGTTCACCAACATATAGTTTTAAAAGGAAAAGAAGAATTCAAAATTAGGCTTGACTCTTTTATCCAAGATCAGTAAGAGACTAATGCAAGGGGCGGGGCAGGGAGCTAAAAAAAATTTTCTTAAGGGAAAAAATCCTTAATTCTGTTACCATAGTTGTAAAGATGGGGAACAGACAGACATAAAATGGTAAATTATTATTTTTTATTGAAACAAAAATGTCAACACATTCATATTTTCGTTTCTCTATAAACTATATGAGGGGAGACCCCCCCACCAAAGAAATGGAGGGCAGGCCTATAGTACAGGCTTCCCCCACTATGTAAGTGGTTTAGGAAACCATCTATATCAGTGTGCCAGCTGGCATTGTTGTGAGAGGCTGCATTTGGCCTCAGTGAATTCTTTTTGAAGACTCTTTCAACACCTTTGCCCATTTCATGATGGGTGATTACAAGCGCACCTGCCCACACCACGCTAAGCGTTCAACAGTTTTTGACCAAAAATGGCATGACCCCCATGTCCCACCCTCCCTATTCACCCAATTTTATCCCAAGTGACTTTTTTTTGTTTTCCTGGATGAAAAAAGTCCTCAAAGGGAAATGTTTCACTGATATAGAAGTGAAACAAAAAATGGCAGAAGCACTAAACAGCATCAAAATCAACGAGTTCAGAACTGTTTTTGAACAGTGGGGAAAAAGTCTCCATAGGTGTATTGCATCAAATGGAAATAATGTTGAAGGTGACTAAAGTTTAAAAGTGTAAGAATAAATACACAATTTTTTATAAATAAATTCCTGTCTTTTTTGCAGTGGTCCTCCCTCATGTATAGAAACTTGGCTTCATGATTAAAGAGTTTTTAAGAAAATCATGTCTTAGGTACCTGAAAGACAACTGTCCTGTCCAACTGAATTAACTAGTGTTTTTCATTTGTTACTGCTTCACAAAGGTCTAAAAAAGTGTATTTAAATATCAGACCTGCTAAGCACCGACGATACAAACATCATAGAGAAAAATGAGTAAGATCAGTTTGTCCAAAACTGACGATGAAGACACTCAATAACTTTATCTACGGTTAATGCATAGTCTGTGAGCATTTTCCACACAAGGCGATAAATTTCTTTGGTATATTTAGATATGGCTAGCTTAATTATCTTAAGAACATCATTTAATATTTTATCTCTTTGCCTAAGTGTCTGGAACTTCTGAGACTTAATATATCATACTATAAATCTGGATGAAGAAGACAATTTATATTAGTTATATAATATCAAAGGAAGAAAAATGGATAATTTCCTTAGAAACTGTTTAAATGATAAATGACTAAAAGAAGGTCATTTGAAGTAATTTTATCATGCCACCATATATCTTTAGAGTCAGAAGATCTCCAGATCTAGCATGACTGCCAAATAAGGATTTAGGTATGATTCAGTTGAGTATAGATGCCTTAAAACTACTAATATTTAAAGATAGATCCAAGATGGCAGTGGAGTAAGAGGAAGTTACACTCATCTCCTCCCAGTACCAAACTGGAATTACAATGAAAATAAAGCAATCAACCTGAATAATCAACTGAAACTAGCTGAACAGAAGTCTTATAACCAAGGATTTACAGAAGTCACATCAACACTGGTAGCAAGGGCAAACATGCAAAAGTGCTGGCCCCATTCCCACAGGAGGCTGAGAATCTGGAGGGGTATTTCAGCTACAAAAGTTCACCCTAAGAAGTGTGGGTTCTCAAACTTATGGCAGCCTACCCAGCCCAGAGCCAGGAAGAGGCTCCCACACAACATCTGGTTGTGAAAATCAGCAGGAATTATGTCTGTCAGACAGAGACAGGAATCTGCTACAGACACAGGCACCTCTTTAAGGGTCAGCACACCAAATCTCATTCACAACCACTCCCCCAGGATCCGGCAGAGGCAGGACAGAGCTGAAAGTCGCATGAGAAGAGACTGGAATTTATGGCTTAAGAGAGAGCTGAAGGGACAGCCACCAGGGTCCCTGTGCTGAATCCCTCTTTCACACTGAGTACGCCATCTTTCTAGGGAGCTCTCCTCTCTCCTCCTTACAGCAGAAGCCTGGGAGAATGCAACAGCCCCACCCTCTGGATTTCCTATGGCTCCGCCCTACAGAGCTCACGCCCTGTGGAGAGGTCAACTGCCTGGGATCCAGTGTAGAGGTCTGGGAAGCCTCAGGGGTGTCAATGACTAAGCTGTGTGACACAGACGTGAGGACCATTCACCCCACCTTCCCACAAACCTGAACTGTTCCTCTGCCTCATGTGAATCCACTTGCCTCACCCTCCCACCCTCCCACCCTCCCGTGGCCCTGCTCTGCTGGTACTGGGCTCTCCAGGAGGTCCTGGCAGAATATGGGGTAACATTGGATGTGAGGCTCTATGATGGGGTCATTTTTCCCTCACACATCTGACCAGAGCAGAGCCCTTCCTTCAAAATGCCGAATCTTGGTCTGTTTGGGCCTAATAAACTCTGCTGGCCTCACCTGAAGACTCGCTGAACCCCACCCCAAAGGTCTGCGGGCACCTGGTGGGTGGAAGCTAGTCTTGGTATACACTGGGGCTTTTGCTGAACGGCCTCAGACCTAGCACTGGCACTGAGTTTGAACATGTATCAATCTGGTAAACACCACACAACCCTACCTGGTGACTCAATGAGAACGTACTTCATGCAACTTCAATACCACCAGAAGCTCTTCAGTGACAGAGCCCAACAGGTAAGTCAACAGGTAATCCAGCAGGTAGAGGCAGGTAGAAGAGGATCTCAGGGTGCTTAGGGCCTTTTCCTTACCTACACCTGGGTTTGGCACAGGTGAGAACCAACCTTGGTGCACAGCTTAGTCCTTATATACACGCCTAAACCCAGTGGGGACAGCCACAAACTGTGGATCACTTTGTACATCAAAACAGGTTACCCAGGGCCAGTCACAGGCAGCATCTGACATTGATCTACACTAGAGTCCCTCCAAAGAAGCCATAGAAACAACACACCCATTGGCCAGCTGCAGAAAACACCAGAGCAGAACCAATTAACTTCACAAGTGGCATATCCAAAGGGAGCTCTCAGCAAGCGCCAGACCTTGCCAACGCAAATTTCATTTCATGTGAACAGCAACTGCACAGCAGCTCATACACTGTGACTGGGGTCAGTTCTCACAGTCAGCCAGCCTGAGGGTTGACCCCCCACACTAAGGGGTCAATATCAAACAAGACTCAATTACAACAGAAAGGACCACATAACCCACACAAGGGGCATTCCTGGAGCACCCTGCACAGATGATGAAAAAGACTGTGCCACTGGGTCCCACAGGACAACTGTTACATAAGGCCACCCTACCAAGTCTGGAGGTCATAGGAGATCTGCCTAATACATAGAAACTAACACAAAGAGGAAGCCAAAAATGAGAGACAAAGAAACCTATCCCAATGAAACAACAGGAGAAACCTCCAGAAAGAGAGCTAAATAAAATCAAGACAAGCAATTTACCAGATACAGAGTTGAAAAAAATGGTTATAAGGATGCTCAAGGAACTTAGTGAGAACTTCAACAAAACACAGCAAGCATGAAAAAGGACATAAAACCCATTTAAAAAGTCAGAAATAAAGAATAAAATATCTGAAAAGAAAAATATACTAAAAGGAATAAAAAGTAAATTGGATGAAACAGAGGATCAAATCAGCAATTTGGAAGACAAGGTAGCAGAAACACCCAATCAGAGCAGCAACAGATGCATATCCACAGACGTAGAAAATATATTTGATAAAATGCAGTACCCATTATGATAAGAATTCTCAGCAAAGTGGGAAGAGAGGAGATATGCTTCAACATAATAAAGGCCATATATGACAAATCCACAGCCAACATTATATTCAATGGAGAAAAACAAAGTGTTTCCTTTAAGATCAGGAACAGTTCTGGCTGGTACGGCTCAGTGGATTGAGCACCAACCTGCAAACCAAAGGCTCACCTGTTCAATTCCCAGTTAGGGCACATGCCTGGGTCATGGGCCAGATCCCCAGTAGGGGGCATGTGAGAGGCAACCACACATTGATGTACCTCTCCTTCTCTTTCTCCTTCCCTTCCCCTCTCTCTAAAAATAAATAAACAAAATTTAAAGATGGGGTGTCTACTTTCACCCCTCCTTAGCACTGGAAGTCCTAGCCACAGCAATCAGAGAGAAGAAGAAAGAAAAGGCATTCAAATTGAAAAGGAAGAAGTAAAACTGTCATTATTTGCAGATGACATGATACTATATAGAGAACCCTAAAGATTCCACCAAAAAAATTACTAGAACTGATAATTAATTCAGTAGAGTAGATGAATACAAAGTAAATATCCAGAAATCAGTCACATTTTTATACACCAATAATGAACTATTGTAAAGAGAAACTAAGAAAATCCCATTTACAATTATATCAAAAAACAATAAAATACCTAGGAATAACCAAGGATGTGTATGACCTATACTCAAAAAGTTATAAAACACTGAAGAAAGAAACTGAAGGAGAGACATATAAGTGGAAGCATACACCATGTTCATGGATCAAAAGAATTAACATCATTAAAGTGTCTATACTACCCAAAGCAATCTATAGATTACACCCAATTCCTATCAATATACTAATACCATATTACCAATAGCATATTTTACACAATTAGAACAAATATTCCAAAAATTTATATGGAACCACAAAAGACCCTGAACAGTCACAGCAATCTTGGAAAAAGAAGAACAAAGTTGGAGGAATCATGCTACCTGATATCAAACTACACTACAAGGTTATAGTAATCCAAAAAGCATGGTACTGTCATAAAAACAGACAAACAGATCAATGAAACAGAACAGAGAGACCAGACATAGATCCACATCTTTATGGTCAATTAACATTCAACAAAGGAGTCAAGAACACACAATGGGGTACACATAGTCTATTCAATAAATGGTTTGGGAGAAATTGGACAAATACATGCAAAAAAATGAAACCAGACCATCCTCTTACATCATACACAAGAATAAACTCAAAATGCATTAAAGACTTAAATGTAAGATTCAAAACAATAAAATCCTAGAAGAAAACACAGGCAGTAAAATCTTGCATATTTCTCATAGCAATAATTTTTCCGATATATCTCCTTAAGAAAGGGAAACAAAAGAAAATAAAAACAAATGGGACGACATCAAACTAAAAATGTCTGCACAGCAAAGGAAACCATCAACAAAATGAAAGACACCAACTTAACTGGAAAACATATTTACCAATGATACAACTGATAAGGAGTCAATACCCAAAATTTATAAAGCACTTATAAAAACAAACAATCCAATCAAAAAATGGGCAAAGGACCTGAATAGACATTTCTCCAATGAGCACATATGTGCTTCAACATCATGAATCATCAGAGAAATTCAAATTAAAACCACAGTGAGATATCACCTCACACCTGCGAGAATGGCCATCATCAGTAAACAAGCAAGTGTTGGTGAGGACGCAGAGAAAAGGGAAGCCTCATGCACTGCTGGTGGGAATGTGGAATGTAGAGCACAACTGTAGAAAACAGTATGGAGTTTCCTAAAAATTAAAAATGAAACTGCCTTATAATCCAGCAATTCCATTTATTGGAATTTATCCAAAGAAATCAAACACTAATTCAAAAGAATATATGCACCCCTATGTCATCGCAGCACTATTTACAAAGGCTAAGAATTGGAAGCAGCCCAAGTGCCCATCAGTTGATGAGTGGGATAAAAAGGCTATGGTACATTTACATAATAGAATACTACTCAGCCATAAAAAAAGAAGGAAATCTCACCTTTGGTGACATGGATCTACCTGGAGAGTACTATCCTAAGTAAAATAAGCCAGTTAGAGAAAGACGACTACTATATGATTTCATTCACATGTTCAATCTAATGAACAAAATAAACTAACAAACAAAATACAGACTCATAGAGAACAGACTGACAGCTGTCCGAGGGCAGCAGGGTTTAGGGCTGGATAAAATAGATGAAAAGACTAAGCAAAGAAAGGAGAAGGAAAAGCAGAACTCACAGACACAGACAACAGTATGGTGATTACCAGAGGGAAAGGGAGGTGGGGGAAGTAGAAGAGGGTAAAGTGGTAATAAATGATGATAGAAGGGGACTTGACTTTGGGTAGAACAGAAAATACAACACACAGACGATGTAGTAAGGAATTGTACACCTGAAACTTACGTAACTTTGTTAACCAAGGTCACTCCAATAAATTCTATAAAAATTCTAAAATGAATAGAAGAGATAAACATTGAATTTTTCAACGATTTCCTTTAAAGTGAACCATAAGGATAACTGGTATAACAATGACTTTTGTATAGAATACTGTCTAAAATCAAGTGAGTTATGAATTAGAAAGTATGTTTTTATGTTGACCTTATATTGAAATAGTACTGGTAATAAAATTGTGTATCTATATTTGTCTACAACACATTAGCTAGTACTTAATAAACCTCTGTTACTTCAAACAATAAATACAGGAAAGAATCTGATTGTTAATTATCCTGTTAAACTATGGGAAAAACACATCTATTATAATTTCTGGTATAGTCACTTGCCATATGAGAAATGATATATACAACCACTTTGGCTCTTCCCATGGGGCACTTAGGGGGTGGGCTCAAAAAATTTTTTCATTTTATACAGGATTAAGTAGAGTTTAGCCCACACGCAAAAGCAAAATTCTTTAGGAATCCAAAGGCTGAGAACATTCCTAATTCAGGAGTGAAATTCCATTGTCAGGGAAATCACTAGTACAAACTATCAAGGGAAAATGTCTCATTCCTCCTGCAGGATCAGCTACAGTGAAACTGCTTCTTGAGTTGCTAGGAAACAGCCAACTCATTACATGCCGTTGTCAGACCCTGGAGAAGAACACTGGCGTCTGCTTCACATGTGGGGCTACCGGAGACTGAAGGAAAAGCACTGCAAGCGCCACCAACACCCCTGGTTTCCAGGGCTGGCACTGTGGCCACAGCAGGTGTTGACCCCAGACTAGCCTTTGAAGTCTTCCTTTCTGCAGCTCCTCTTCTAATGACTCAAATTATTTTTTCCTAGTATCCCATATTTTCAAACTCAAAGATTCTAAAACGAGACTTCCTCATTTGAGTTAAATTAATTATATCTATGTTGAGCACAATTTAGAAAAAATGAATATTACTCAGGAATCTTAATAACAAAAATTGTAAACTATTACTTATTGAGAAAAATGTACCAGGTATTTATTCATTTTTTATTTGAAGTTAAAATAAAAAAATTAAAAACTGTTTCAAAATCAGGATTGTAAAAAGGAAGACAAACCATTAAATCCAGTATTCAAAATAACATTCTAGCATTTATCTGTCTAGTTTTCCTAATTGATCATAAAGTTTTTCTCCTCTTTTTATGACCTCCGTGCTTTCTCGTAATGCATCACAAAATGCATTCATGCTTTTTTCATTAATGTCTTCCCTTCCTTTTAGCAAATAAAGTTGGAAGAAGATGGAGTGAAATTATGCAGATAAATTGCTAGATTTTGGCAAGTTTGAAACCATGAGATTCCCGATACTACTGCTTAAGGAAAATAAGTTATCCTTCAGAAGAAGCTGCAGAAGTAGTTGGTAAAAGAAGCTGACAAACCATTGCCCTTCGCCAAATTACAAAAATGACTCTGGTGGGGCTCCCCATCTCAATATAATTCTTTGCCGCAACTCCCAATCAAATGCTCACCTCATTTCAATATTCATATGTGCCACTCTTGGTTAAATGATGTTCCCTTGATATTACTTTATACTTTTATTCTCACACAACTCAGGTCCACTCCACCACCATGCATACTTTCTCCCAATCTGACTCCTACCCACCTTGCCCTGCCTTTTAGGATTGCCAGATTTAGCAATTAAAGGTAGAGGATGCTCACTTAGCTAATTTTGATTATCATATAAACAAATAATTTTTTAGTGTGAACAATATTTGGAACATACCTCTATGAAAAATTATTCACTGTATATCTGATACTTAAACTAGGTATATCCTGTATTTTATCTGGTAACATTATGACCATCCTACAGTGAGATACCTTGATCCTTGACATTTTTCTCACTTTAATAAAACTGCCTTTCCTTAGTAATACCTCATTTCCAAATTTCACCTATTAAAAAAGTAAAAAGCCAAACTTTTCTAATGTCCCTCCCTCTCTTAACAAACCCAATTTATCTGTAACTTTATTACCTATTCCCCTCTCAGCTACTCACTTCTTCCTCATCACAGATGATGTTCAACTATTTGATTCCTCCAGTTTTACCCAGTCTCCTGATCCCTCCTCCTGACTACATGTCTTTCTGGAAATCAGGCCTTGACTTCAGTGTTTCCCTCATTAATTCCTAGATATTTTCCCTCTTTGGACTTTCTGTCATGCCAATCCTGGATCCAACATCAGGTTTGCCCACGCCGACTCTCGTATCAGGGAGTTGCTTAAGAGTTGCCAAAACTAAAAATTCATGCTACTTAGCATCCATTAGGCCCTCACTGCCACACAGGGATCCTATCATTCATCACTCCATCTCCTTTCTAACTATTATTATTCCTCTGAAAGCAGTTTAAAGGCACTGCCTCTGGACCATCATATGCCTAAACCTGATTTGAAAACATGCAGCATTAGTAGTGTCATTTAGGATAATCCATGAAATGTGCCAACTCTTTGGCTTTCACTTGGACCTACTGAAGGAAAATTCAAGTGAGGGAGTAGAACAGGGAGGCTATAAATCTGAATTTCCAACGAGCTCCCCAGATACCTTTTATGAATACAGAAATTATGAAATAAATTTTCTCTATTGAGTAAAGTCACTGTCTTTTTCCACTGTGAAAATCAAGGAACTAATAACTTTTGTTAACTTCTTTTTAGTGCTAGGTTGATGAAGTTCCCTAATCTGCTCTTCTTTCCATTCTACCTGGAACTACATACTTACTTTCCAAAAATAACTCATCTTACTAACCCATTAGCATTATAATCTTACTAACCCAAATAGCATTATAATAAAATAACATTATGGGACTCCCTTCTCCAGTAGCCAATCAAGAAAATCTTGGGAAAGATTTTCACACATGCCCAGTAGCTTTAAAATGTAACTCTTTGTACCTGCGCAATAGAAGGGAAGCCAAAGACTAGCCGGGAAGCTTCCACTCTATAAGAAGAAAATCGGCCCAGGCCACGTGGTCAAGCTCTGCTCAGAGTTGGCCTGCTCCCATGTTCTGTGGAGTGTACTGTCACTTAATAAATCTTCCCTCTTTCTTTATACTATAAACTCCGTGTGTTCGGCTCAATTCTTCGTCCCGATCACTAAGAACCTGGTTACCTGCGCCACCTGTGACACTACCATTTTTTCTTAAGCTTCCATCCTATTTTCTTTTCTTTTTCCCCAGCCCTAAATTCCTCTGCAAGGCCTATTTTATCTAATCAACAGAATCTCTCATGTACCTCTGCCTCGATGGTCTTACTATAAATCCATTCTTAAACCCCTGTAATCTGACTTTTTTCATTCACAGTTCTACTAAAGGATCACAAATGGCCACCTAATGTCTGTTATCTCCTTGCCCTTTTTCAATCCCCATTCTCACTAACCTATCATTGTTAAACTGCAAACCAGTGGCTCCCAATCTCATCAACACACTGAAATCAGTTGAAGAGCTCCAAAAATGCAGCCTGGAAGCTCAACAAATTTTGTTGTTCAAGAGTTTTTACAGAGCTTGATTTGTAGCCTACTCCCCCACCCCCTTTCCAGAGATCAGTGGGTGGGACTAGACATTCCAACCCTCTAAACGCTTGATCTTTCTGGTAACCAGCCCCATCCTGAGACTGCCAAGGGGCCCCACTCTAAGCCCCCTCACTAGCATGAACTCAGGCATGCTCAAAAAGGGGCTCCTTATGCCTGACAAAAGACACTCCTACCATTACCTGGGAAATTCAAAGGATTTTAGGAGTTTTGTACCATAACCCAAAAACAAAGAACAAATATATTTCCTATTATACCATAAAATAAAAAAAACATATAAACATGACCCTTACCTTATTTCACATACAAAAATTAATTCAAGATGTACAAACCAGAACTATAAAGCTCTGAGAGAAAAGAATATGAGAATATCTTTACAGTCTTACAACAGACTAAGAATTTTTAGAGAAAATACAAAAAGCAATAAGAAGTAAAAAAAAAAATTTTTTTTTAAAGTGGATTTCATGAAAATTTAAAACTTCAGCCCATCAAAAGGCAAGCCACAGACTGGGAGAAGATGTCCTGATACACATACCTGACAGTGAACTCTTAGGCGAAATACATTAAAACTCTTGCAATTCGACCAGAGGGGAGAGAAGAGGGAGTTTCGGGAGATAATGGGGAGGGTTTACAGGAACAAATTTAAAGGACACATGGACGAAAACTAGGGAGAGGGTGGTAATAGGAGGGAAGTGGGGAGGGGTGGGTGGGTGGGCTGGAATGGGAGTAAAAGGGAGAAAACTGTACTTGAACAATGATTAAAATAAAATTTAAAAATAAACTTTTGCAATTCAATTACAAGAAGAAAAATTAGCCAATAAAAAATGAGTAAGAGACTTGAACACACACTCCACAAAAAAAAGATAAAACAATATCTAATATGCATACAAAAGGGGGCTCAATATCACAATAATAAGAGAAACACAAATTAAAATCATAACTATTTTACACCACTATGTTGACAAAGATGTGAAGCAACCAGAACTCTTATGAACACTTGTACAAGTATTTAAGGCAGCATTATTCATAATCACCCAAAACTGAAGACTACCCACATCCATCAACAAAAGAATATACAAACAATATGTGGTTATATTCATGTAATGGAATACTATTCAGCAATAAAAATGACTCAACTACCGATATAAGCAACAATAAGGATGACTTTCAAAAGCATTAGGCTAAGAGAAAAAACACAATACAAAAGGCTACATCCTGTAGGACTCCATTTATACAAAGTATGAGAACATGAAAAACTCATTCATGGTGATAAAAATCACAACACGATGGTGTATGGGTGAGGGGTTGAACAGCAGCGTGCCCATAGAAACTTTCTAAGGAAGCAGAAATGTTCTCTATCTTGACTGGGGATGTGATTACACAAAAATATGTATCTACCAAAAATCCTTGAACTATACATCTAAGATGTATGGATGCCCTATACTTATAAGCTCAATAAAATATTGTAAGGGGGTGAAAAAAAAAACTTTAAGCCAAACATCCAGTTCAAGATGGCAGGCTGACCACAAGTATTTCTCTTTCCCTCCCAAAATTGTAAGTGAGAAAGGACATGAGAGAAACTACTAGAACATTGTCCCCTCTACAATACGCTGCTGTACAGAGCACCTATAAAGCTATATATTAAATTTTCACAAAGGATGTTAAACTTACCAAATGTTCGCCTGCTTCCTAACAAAAATGAAATACTCCACAATTAGCAGCTCAAATGACCAGCATGGTCACAGCACAGCCCGAAAATATCAATTTTTCAGCTGCATTAAAATGCACAGAAAATAAAAGTGACCTTACAAGAGGGTGTTAGGTAAATATGCAGTCTAATATCCTAATATCCTAGAGGATATCCTCTAAGTATCCCAATAAAATAAGTTATGGATCCCTTTTCTCACCCTACCTTTCACCCTGATATTTCGTAGTATGTTTGCTAAATATATATCTTCAGTACTCATCAGAGTAATCTGTGACTCATACAATTTAGGTTCAGACAGCGAAACTGTTAAATCTCCAGTAGGTCCTCTACTAGACTATCAAATCCTCTAAATGTTTTATGCTGAGCATTTGATAAATATTGAGAAAAAATAATGAATGAAATCAGGTGACTTAAGTGTTGAGACCGTCACTGAACTGGGAAACCGAAAATTCTATAATGCTAATAATTAACACAATTATTCTATATTTTCTGACAGCGATGAACAGTAGATAAAGGAGGGTGGGTAATGGCAGGATCTTGGCTGAGAATGTGGAATTGGGATCCTGTCCATCCTCTCTTTACTGACATTTAATAATAATAACAACAACAACAGCAACATGCTTTGGTTCCTTCACACTTTCAATCCTTATACCTCTAGGCTGAAGACATTTTGTTCATTTACAAAAGCAGGTGTTAATATAAGTTGGAACTTCAGGCACAACCTTTTTGTAACCTAATTATTTGGTACTATCAAGTTTAATCTCAGGCTGTGGGAAACTCCCTTTGCCCATCTCCTGAGGGCACACACATGCTCTCTCTCTTCCACCTCAAGGGCTCATTGGCAAGGATGCTTCTGTCACTTGTTGGAAATTGAGCTTTAAAAGGGTCCCTGAGATTTTAAAAAGGACACTAGAGGTAGAAAAAAGAGAACCTGTGCACGTCTGTCTGGGGACAGACTATGGGGACACGGGAACCCTGCATCCCTGAGCTGGAAGCTTGGCCTGGGTCTCTGTGTCCCTTAGCGCTGACTTGACTCTCCAAGTCTCTGATCAGTGTGGAAAGCTGAAGTGTTTCCACCTGTGCCCATCCATAAAAGCCTGGGAGCAGTTCTGAATCACTTCCTGTGGAGAATTATAACACTGAGATAGGAGGCGGGAAATTCCTGTTTAAAATATTCTCACAACAAAATCAGAATTTTCCTTTTGGTGTTTTCGAATATCCCTTGACTCTAACTATAAATTGAATATGGATTGGCTTAGAATTTCCAGAAAAAAAAAAAGAAAAAGAAAAAAAGAGGCTGAGTTAACCCACACAAATCAAGGTTAAGGTCAACAAGGAACTGGCAAAGAAAAGGTGCTGTTGAGAGTAGAACTGAAATAAGCTACACAGGGAACTGAGTGCAGAAGGGGAGGAGATGCAGCCCAGACACCGAAATAAATGCACTAGGGAGACAGGGTGCCTCTGAGACCGGAGAGAGGAGCGCATTTGCGAGAACTTAAGCAACAAAAGGAAGACAAAATGTTACAATGAAAAACAAAAAGTTTCAGCGTTCAAGGCATATTTCATCTAACCTACATTCACGACTGGAAGTAATTCTATAGGTATGAATACATATACAGAAATATCTATGATTGGATTATGTCAGCCTATAGCATAGGAGCTGACCCAAAGTAAAATCTGAATAAACAGGAGGTAATTGCTATAAATCGGTGGAGAAAATCCAAATTACTTATTGTATTTTCCTAGAATATAGTTAACTATAAACTTACAGCTACTAAAAATAAAATAAAATTTATTTCTATAAATAACATATAGTCCATCTGATTTTTAGATTATCCAATCAACTGTTCTCTTCCTTAAGGATAAATTAGATTGGACGGATACTATACACACAAATATACAGCCATTTGTACTCAGAATAAAACAAAATTTTATTTTGTTTTGAAGCACTACAGTTTTTATAATCTTTTTCCACATCTGAATAATTTCTACATTGCCCTTAAAGCTCATATTGGCCACAATGAAATTAACCATAAATCTAAAGAAGGCAGATTACTTATAAAATAGATTTCCCCATCTTACTGCAGACTCAACAGAACAATATAAAATAAGGCACTGGATTTTTAATACTCGTAAGTAATGGGAGAGATTAAATCATGTAACGATCAGATTTGGTCTTGGTACCACATAACTTGTTATACATTCAGTTTATCAACTGGATTCTTTTGCAAAACATCTGAAACCTAAATGCAAATTTTAGTAGCACTTCAATCAGCAACTGCATTAACCACAGTGTGCCAATAATAAAATGATACTTAATGCAATTTTCTTACCTGCCTCAACAGTTTCTCAATGGCTGACATTACCATAAGGCCTCTCCAAACAACTGGTGCAGTCTCTTCAACCAGGAAGCCCATAGACATACTACAACAGTAAACCAAAAATATAACTAATTTACATAAATTAATCAACAGTGTTCTGAAAAGCAACATAAAGTAAAAAAGATATGCTCACCAAGCAATACCATAATTCAAAAGAGGCCTCATTAGGTTGCCTGAAATAAAAAAAAATTAAAAATAAATCTCTCTTTTAGAAGAGTCATTATATATAAATATACTGACTCATTTTCTCATCAAAGAGTGTCAAATTAAAAATACAGACTACTTATACTGCTGTTCTTTTAACCTCCAACTAACTCACCACAATTTGCAACAATTTAAACATTTACCAAGCATAAAACTAATACTACCAATAGAAGGAACATTTAAAAATAGCTGGGATATTGTTTTATTAGGAGCAATTCATCTACCATTTTCAAATATGTTTTTTTAAAAATAGCCTCAATAAGTAATGTTCTCCACCTATTTTTTCATATATACAGATATATAAATTACATATATATGCTTATGTAGGAAGTGTATACATGAATATTTGCACATAGATGTGCAGACACAAACACATCTAATCAGTTCTTTGTATTTTTTAAGATTTTTTTAAAATTTTATTTATTTATTTTTTAATTGTTGTTCAAGTACAGTTTTCTTTTACTCCCATCCCAGCCCACCCCCAGCCCTCCCCACCTCCCTCTCATTTCCACCCCTCCTAGTTTTTGCCCATGTGTCCTTTATATTTGTTTCTGTAAACCCTTTACCTTTTCCCCTGAAATTCCCTCCCCTCTCCCCTCTGGTCACTGTCAGGCTATTCTCTATTTCAGTGTCTTTGGTTATATTTTGCTTGTTTGTTTATTTTGTTGTTTAGGTTCCTGTTAAAGGTGAGATCATATGGTATTTGTCTTTCACCACCTGGCTTATTTCACTCAGCATAATGCTTTCCAGTTCCATCCATGCTGTCACAAAGGGTAGGAGCTCCTTCTTTCTTTCTGTTGCATAGACTTCCATTGTTTAATGTACCATAGTTTTTTGACCCATTCATTTACTGATGGGCACCTAGGTTGCTCCTCTTTTTATTTTTTTTTTCTTTACTTGAAGAATTTGAAAAGTATACAAATCCAAAAAAGTAGAAAAACTCTATTTTGTACACTAACACAATAAAAGCCATACATATGTATGAAAAACCCACAGCAAGCATCACACTCAACAGTAAAAGACAAAGTTTTTTCCCTAAGATCAGAAAAAAGACAAGGGTGCCCCTCTCGCCACTTCTATTCAACATAATATTGAAAGTTATAGCCAAAAGGATTAAGCAAGAAATATAAACAAATGGCATCCAAACTGGAAAGGAAGGAGTATTCTCTGTTTGCAGATGAGTTAATCTTATATATAGAAAACCCTGAATATTCCACACCAAAAAAATATAACAAATAACTGTTAAAGCTCATAAATGAATTCAGCAAAATAGCAGGATACAAAGTCAACATACAAAAAGTCAGATGCATTTCTATACACTAATAATGAGCAATCTGAAATTGAAATTGTGAAAATAATTCTATTTATATCAGCCTCAAAACAATAAAAAACTTAAGAGTTAACAGAACTAAAGAGGTGAAAAACTTGTACAAGGAAAACTATAAAACACTGTTGGAAGAAATTCTAGATGACAACTAAAGGAAACACACATCAAGTTCACTGACTAGAATACTTAATATTGTTAAGATGTCAATACTATCCAAAGCAATCTACATATTCAATGCAATCTCTATCAAAATCCCAATGACATTTTTTACAGAAATAGAAAAATCCATTCTGAATTTTATATGCAAAAATGAAGAAATCCCAAACAGGCAAATCAATTTTGGAAAAACAACAAAGCTAGACAACTTCTTGAGTTTAAAACTTACTACAAAGCTACAGTAATCAAAACAGTATATTACTGGCATAAAGGCAGACACAGACCAATGGAACAGAATAGAGATCTCAGATATAAACCCTACGTACGGGGTGGGGCAAAAGTACTTGTGAGTACATGAAACGCAGAGGTTATTCTTGTAGTACTATTCATTAATTATTGTATTATTTTGCATACAAAAAACTGTAAACCTACTTTTGACTGACCCTGTATATATTCTGACTTGGGGAAGAGGGGCAAGGACGAGATCAGTCAATGTGGAAAGGACCATCTTTTCAAATGGTTTTGAAAAAACTCAATCCACATGCAAAAGAATGAAATTGGACCTTTAATTAGCACCATAAAAAAATAAAATGGATTAAAGAGCTAACTATAAGAGCTAACTATATAATTCTTAGAAGAAAACATAGGGCAAATGTTTGTGTCATTGGGTTTGTCAATGATTTCTTGGCTATGACACCAAAAGCACAGGCAACAAAAGAATGACAGACAAACTGAAATTCATGGAATTTTTTAATGTGCAATGAAAGACCATATCAACAGAGTGAAAAGGAAAGCCACAGAATGGGAGAAAGTATTTGCTAATCATATATCTTGTAAGAATAAACAGAAAACTTGTAAGGGTCAACAAACACAAAAACCCAATTCAAAATGGGCAAAGGAAGTAAACAGACACTTCTCCAAGGAAGATATACAAATGAACACATGAAAAACAAATGTACAACATCACTGATCATTAGTAAAAATACAAATCAAAATTACAAGATACTACCTCACACCTATCAGGATGGCTACCATAAAAAAGTAAAGAAAAAAAATACAAAAAATGTCCTTGTCAGTGTGGCTTGGTTGGTTAGGTGTCATCCCACAAGCAAGCAGTCGCCCGTTGACTGCTGGTCAGGGCACACACCTGGATTGTTGGTTCGGTTCCAGTCAGGGCACATACAAGAGGCAACTGATGAATGTTTCTCTCTCATACTGATGTTTCTCTCCCTCTCCTTGTCCCTCCCTTCTCCTCAGTCTAAAACTAAATAAATTAAATTAAAAAAAAAAAACAGAATATAACAAGTGAGGTGAGAATAAGGAAAAATTAGAACCCTTGTGCACTGTATGGTTCCACTTATATGAAGTACTTAAGAGTAGTCAAAATCATACAGACAGAAAGTAGAATGGAACATTGCCAAGGGCAGGGAGAGGTGGCAATGGGGAGTTATTGTTTAATGGGTATAAAGTTTCAGTTTTACAAGATGAAAAGAACTATGTTGATGAATGGTGGTGACAGTTGTGCAATATTCTGAATGCATTTAACACCACTGAACCATATACTTAAAAAGGTTTAAGATAGTAAATTTCATGTTATGCTTTTTTACCACAATAAAAAACAAATGTAGAAGAGACAAATATACTGATGGAACAGAATCAAGAGCCCAGAAAGAAACATAAGCATATACAGTCAACTGATATTTAACAAGGAAGCCAAAAATACTCAGTGGAGAAAAGATAGTCTCTTCAGTAAATGGTGCTCGGATAATTGGACATTCACATGTGAAAGAATGAAAATGCGCCCATGTCTTACAGCACTCACACAGATCAACTCAAAATGTATTAAAGATTTAAATGCAGAATATAAAACCATGAAACAACTAGGAAAAAAACAGGCATAAACCTCACTGACATGGGTCTTGGTAATGATTTTGTGATATAACACTTAAAGAATAAGCAACAAAATGAAAAATAAACAAGTGGGACTACACCAAAGTAAAAGGCTCATGCAGAGCAAAAGACACCAACAACAAAGTGAAAAGAAAACCTATGGAATGGAAGAAAATCTACAAACCATATATCAGACAAGGAGTTAATATCCAAATTACATAAGTAACTCACACCAGTCAATAGCAAAACTTCAATGAAACCAATTTAAAAATGGGCAAAGGGCCTAAACAGACATTTCTCCAAAGGTTACAAAAGGCCAACAGGTAAATAAAAAGATGCTCAACCTCACTAGTCATTAGGGGAATGAAAATTAAAGCCACAAAGAGATATCACCTTATACCTCTATGAATGGCTATCATCAAAAAGGCAAGAAATAACAAATGCTGGCATGAATGTAGAGAAAAGGGAATCTTTGTGCACTGTTGGTGAGGTTGTACATTGGTACAGCCAATATGGAAAACATATGAAGAATCCTCAAAAAATTAAAAATGGACTACCATGCAATCCAGCAATTTCACTACTGGAAATATATCCACTATAAACACTAACTCTAAAAGATATCTGCACTCCCATGTTCACAGCAGCATTATTATTTATTTATCGAGGACATTTTTTCATTGCTTTTAAAGAGTGAGAAAGGGGGAGACAGAGAGAGAAGTAGAAACATCAATGTGAGAGAGAAACATAGATTGGTTGCCTCTTGTACACTCCAAAAGGGGACTGAACCTACAACCTATGTATGTGCCCTGACAGAGGATCGAACCACAACCTTTCCATTTTCGGAGCATTCCAACCAACTGAGCCACAACAGCCAGGGCCATAGCAGCATTATTTATCATAGTCAAGACATGGTAACAACCTAAGTGTCCATCAGTGGATGAATGGATAGGGAGGTTGTGATATATAGCAATATACAGGGTCCAGCAGAAGTAACACCTGCTTGAGTGTGGTTGGGAGGGTAATAATATGAGTGTAATAATTTACAGTTTTAATTTGAACATTTCACCTAAAATGTCATATGGAGTGCTTGAGTGTTATGTTTGTTATGTTACAAAATTACAATTAAAAAGGGGAGTTTTTTGTGCTGGACCCTGTATACAATGGAATATTATTTAGCCATAAAAAAATGAGGAAATCCTACCACTTGCAACAACATGGATGGACCCTGAAAGCATCAGGCTAAGTGAAATAAGTAAGACAAAGGCAAATACTGTATATATGATCTCACATATATGTGGAATCTTAAAAAGAAAAAAAAAACCCTCATAGGAAGAGATCACAGTTACCGGGGATAGTGGGTCGGGGAGAAGAAATGGGAAGAAGGGGGTCAAAGCACAAACTTGCAGCTATAAGATAAATAAGTACTAGGTATGTAATGTATAACATGATGACTGTAACACTGCTGTATAACATATAGGAAAGCAGTTAGGAGAGTATATCCAAAGAGTTCTCAGCACAAGGAAAATTTTTTCTTTTTTCACTTATTCTATATTTTTTATTGTAGCTATGAGAAGATAAATGTTAGCTGAACCTAATGTAGAAATCATTTCACAGTGCATGCATCACACCACAATGCTGTATGCCTTAAACTTATATAGTAATGTATAGGAATTATTTCTCAATAAAACTGGGGAAGGTGAAAAAAATCTACTTTATAATCTGAGACAAGAAATTACACTAATCACAAGAGAAAAACAATCCACTGCTTATACTCAAGTACAAAAAAAGAAAATACACTATATAAACAACAAAAGTTTGTTTATAAAATAGTTTATCAATTGATCTGTGTAGCCACATCCCCACTCATTCTTGCTACCATATCCTACTTCATGACAAAGCACAGTTACCTTATGCAATCTGAACCAGTACTGAGATAAAAGTTTAGGGCAAAATCAAAAAAATCTAGCATGATTATATACTCAGATTTCATCATCTATTCTTCAGTTCTTTCTTTTCTTTAAAGAGACTGAATTGAAAATTGTAGATAAAATATACAGGCATGCTTTAAATAGGAAATCTATTGCTGAACTCTATTCACTGGATCCCTACTCAAAGAAAAAGCCATCGTCCTTCATTAAAAAATTTATTAATGAACATATTTTAATGTTTTAAGTTAAAGTAAATTGCTTAAGAATATATATATATAGTTTTTTTATGATTACCCTCTTTAATTTCTGACTAAGCAAGCTTAGTCTCCCTCATACCTAATTTGATAGCAACATTTTTTTGCCACATAAATTTATAAATCCTTTCCAAACCATCTAACCTAAATTTTCAGAGTATGGTAATAACTTTTCTCCATTGTGATCTGCATTTTCTACTTTTTATTTTTTTCAATTACATATGCATACAGATTAGTCAACTTGTACTATAAAATTATTACTAAAATTCAATAATCTCCCAACTCTCTCCCATTTCTTACTCCCTAGAGCCAGCAATTCTCAACTCAACTGATTTCTTTAACAGAAAGGTACAAAAACTAATACAGTGCTCACATTCCCTTCACCTAGCTTTCCCCAAAGTTAACATCTTATATAACCATAGTACAATTATCACAACCAGGAAATGAACATTGACACAACACAATTAAATAATCCCTAAACCTTACTCAAAGTTTGACAGTTTTTAGTTACTTCATTAAATATGATAGGATTTAGCTCTTTTTCACAAGCACAGGCACACTCTTCATGCATTTATCCTCTCAGTTGTAATTATATTACAATTTTCATGTGATAAGCATGTAAATATTATTAATGGTTGAGTAATACAGCACACAATATGATTATTTTTCCTCTATCTCCCTGAACTAGTGCTAGGAAGATGTTGGACATGTGTGTGTTTCCTTCAGTTTCTATGTACTTACTAGCAATTTGTTCCTAAACTATATTCCAGCTGCGTAAATATCAAATACATTAATCAAATGCACTAAGCATTTAAATACATCATCTTGAACATGGCTCTGCTGAACCCTTCATAGTGTTTTTTGACTAACAGAAGTTCTTACTTCTTATGTAATCGAATTAATCAATTTTTTCCTTTAAGGTTTATTATGTTTGGGTCTTTTCTATGAAAGCCTTCCCTAATATGTTGTCATTGAGATATTCTCATATATTGTCTTCTAAACCCTTAATAATTTTGTATTTCACATTTAAGTCCTTAAACCATCTGGAATTAATTCTGTGTAAGGTATGTAAGGATCCATTTTCTTTTTATTTCCATTGTGGATAACTGTCCCACTATCAATAATCTACAATACCAGCTCTGTCATTAATCAAGTCTCTACGTATGTGTAATTCTGATTCTGGGCTCTCTACTTAGTTCCACTAGTATATTTGTCTATCCTTAAGCCAATACAAAGCAGGGTATATAATACTGTAGCACAAGACCTTCTATGTGGCAGAGCAAGTCTCTCTCCTCGGGAGTATCTTACCTATTCATGGCCCTTTGTTCATCTTTCTAAATTGTAAATTCAACTTTGTCACTTTCCACAAATGGGATTTTGACTGAATTTGTACAACTATTAAGAAAATTGACATCTTTATAAAATTCAGTCTTTGCTATGAACATCATTTTTTTCTCCATTTACTGACATCTTTAAATCTTTCAATAAAGCTTTAGAATTTTTTCCACATAAGATTGGTATGTTTTTTCACTTTCTTCTCTTTATGATATTTTTCTATTACCATTTAATCCCCTATTACCCTCCTACCCCAAGCAATCACCAAAGTTGTCCATATCCATGAGTCCTTTTTCCTTTTTGCCCAATCCTTCCACCGCAACCTCCTCCCCCCCACTTTTGTTAGATTTGTTCCAAGGTACTCTGGGATTTTTAAGGTATTTGAATCTTTTTTCAAAGTTACATTTTCTACCCCTTTATCGCTGGTATATTGAAATTTAATTTTCTCATACATTAATCTTATATCTAGCCATCTTGCTAAATTCCTTGATTCATTTTAATAATTTGTCAAATTTTTAAAAAATGTTCTATGATAGTATTTTCTGTAAATAATGATAATTTGCTTCTTTAATTCAACTCTTTATTCATGAGTGTTTGTAACTGGATTTATCTTGCAGACTAGGAGTGCCTGCCTGTATGATGTTAAATAAATGTTGTGATACCAGACCTCCTTGCTTTATTCCTAATTTTAAATGCAAGGCTTCTAACAGTTCACCACTGAATATGATTCTTGCTACATATTTTACACAGATATGTTATATTAAATAGATTAAATTAGCTCTGGCTGGTGTGGCTCAGTGGATTGAGTGCCAGCCTGCAAACCCAAGGGTAGCTGATTTGATTCCCAGTCAGGACACGTGCCTGGGTTTGCGGACCAGGGCCCCCAGTAGGAGGCACACAAGAGACAACCACATATTGATGTTTCTCTCCCTTTCTCCTTCCCTTCTCCTCTGACTAAAATAAATAAAATATTTTAAAAATAAATAAAATATTATAAAAGTAAATAAATAAGTTACATTAAATTTCCTTTATTCCTAGTTTAAGAAGTTTGATCATAAATGGTTGTTGAGTTTTATAGAATGTTTTTTCAGCATTCTTCTGAATTATCATATACTTTTATATACTTTTTCTCCTTTAATCTGCTAAAATAATGAGTTTATATTAACGATTTTTTTCTAATGTCGAACCAAACTTGCTTCCCTGGATTAAACCCAATTTAATCACAATATAGTTGTTTTATAAAATGCTGGACTTGGTTTCCTAATATTTGCTTAAGAATTTTTACATACTGACTAGGAAGACTGACCTGTAATTGTCCCTTTTTGTTCCATCCTTCTAAGATTTTACTAGTCTCATAAAACTGAATTGGGGACTATTATGTATTTTACATTTTCATGAATGAGTTTGTATAAAATTGTAATTACTAATTTATTGAGTGTTGGCTTGCTTTTTCGTGGTAAAGTTTCTAACTATTGATCACGTTACTTTAATAGGTATGAAATAATGCAGGTTTTCTATTTTTCCCTAAATCTGTTGTGATGATATATATTTTTTCCCTAGGAATTTCCTTAATAAACAAAATTTTCAAATGTACTGACATAAAGTTGTCCATTTTCTTATATTTGAAATCCATGTTTGCATCAATCAATTCCCTATTTCCAATATGTGTACAGATCTTCCCTCCTTCTATTTAAAAAAAAAAAAAAAAAACCACCTTGCCAGGCATTTGTCTAATTTATTAGTCTTTCAAAAACCATTTTTTTGGTTTTGGTGATCCTCTCTACTATATCTTGGTTTTCAAATTCATTAATTTCTCCCCTTAACCACATCCTCCCTTCTAGGGTTTTATTTTGTTTGGTTTGGTTTATTGTGTTTAAGATTTTATTTATTTATTTTTAGACAGAGGGGAAGGGAGGGAGGAAGAGAGGGAGGGAAACATCAATGCGTGGTTGCCTCTTGTGCGCTCCCTACTGGGGACCTGGTCCGCAACCCAGACGTGTATCGGCACTGGGAATAGAACCACTGACCCTTTGGTTTGCAGGCCAGGGCTCAATTCACTCAGCCACACACAGCCAGGGTATATTTATTGCTTGTCTAACTTAAGTTAAATAGTTCATTCATTTTCAGGTTTTTTTCTCCTTAAATATAAATATTTAAGACTATTCTTATAATTATAATTATTATTTTAGCTTTATCCCATGTTTTCATTTCCACTATTATTTTTTCTTTCAACCATGGTTATAAAGAAATTGTTTATAATTTCCAAATGTGTAGATGTTTTTAGTTATCATGTTGTAATAAACTTCTAAATTAACTGTGTGGTAGTTAGAGAATGTAGTCTGGATGATACCAATCTTTGAAATTCATTGAAACTTGCTTCATTGTCTAGTATACGGTCAGTTTTTATAAATGTTCCACATGTGCTTGAAAAGAATTTCTATACATGGCCATAAGAACAAGTTCGTTTGTAGGTAATAATACTTTACTTTCAGTTATACCTTTGCTTGAAAGTCTATTTTGTCTGCTATTAACATAACTATACCCACTTTCATTTTGCCTGATCTATCTTTCCCAATCTCTTAACTTTTAACCTATGTGTTTTTCTGTTTTAGGGTATATTTTTGTAAACAGTTTTAAACTATCCAGATTTTGCTTTTGTTTTATTTTTTGTTTTCATATATATTATTATTTTAACTGAAGAATGGTATAATATTTATATTGCTGAGATATTTGGATTCATACTACTATTTTGTATTTTCTCTTCACCTCACTTTGTTTTTGGTAGCCTTATTTTTTCATTGAAATTCTTCTTCTCATTACATTTTTCTCTCTTTTAGAAGACAAATCATGCAGTCCTTTCTATTCTTATGATTACCCAGTAATTTAAACAAACATGTGTAAACTGAATTAATACTTCTACCTTCTTTTCCTGTGAATTCTTCAAATCTACTCACTCCCCCTCCCAGGCCAATTCATATCCCATTGTTGTCCTGAATTTTAGTTCTATCTTGGAAAATTCTCAGCCATTATCTCTTTAAATGTTGCCTCTATCATATTTTCTCCATTATCTACTTCTAGAACTCTAGTTAGAGCTATGTTTGACCTTCTGATGCTATCCTCCATGTCTCTCAAATTTTCATTTTTTTCTCCAACTCTTCTTTGTGTACACTGGGTATTTTTTTTCATCTACATTCCAGTTAACTAACTTCCTCATCAGTTGTGTCTAAATCTTTTATTATATCTGTCCATTTCTTTCCACTCTAACCAGAGTTCCCCTTGGAAAGTCCAGGACAAATCCCCAATAACTATCAGTGCAGGGAAGATCTATTTCCGTCATCACTTATTAAGGATGTCATCCTTTGGGTATCCCAGCTTTATATGGTGATTCTCCCTCCTTAGACACCACACTTTATCTCCATTCCTACACAGACCTATAAAATACAGGTGTAAGCCACCAAGGATCAGCAGACCACGCACACCTACACCAATTAGTGCACATGTTCTGGTTAAGTCTAAGTTCTAAGAAATCCCCTTCCTTTCCTACTACCTCAGTTATGCATTGAAAAATAATTTTTGTTAATATTTTATGTAATAATTTAAGGTACACTGTTATAGGAAGAGTTATTCTAAACAGACAGTCTGCCACGTAGCCAGAATTAAAAATGGAAAGTGGCTGATTTTCATACAGTGATCTTACATCCCCCAAGATATCTTCCAAAACTCTCAGTATTTTCAAATAGTTTGTTTTATTATTTCTTTTGCATTTTCTTGGTAGACAAACATATTACATGGGATTAATGACAATTTTTTCTTTTTCTTTCCACTATTAATAACCATTACTTCTTTTTCTTGTTTTAGTGCATTGCCTAAAATCTGCTGTAGCAATGGCAGCCTCATCTTGTTTTTAATGTAACATGGAAAAGGTTACACCAAAATAAAATAGGAGAATATGGACAGCAGCTATTCATTAATCCTCCACCTGAAACAAATGATCTAAGTAGCTTGTAGGAAATATGGCTTACACTTCAAACTGGAATTGAACATTGAAACTATGTGTTATGGACTGAATGTTGTCCTCCACCCTATCCCCTAAAAGATCATATGTTAAAATCCTAACCCCAGATGTGATGGAATCAGAAGATAGAGTCTACGGGGCGTGATTCGGTCATGAGGGTGGAGCTCTGATGAATGGGATAAGTGGTCTTATAAAGCAGACTCCGGAGTGTCCTCTTGCCCTTTCGGCTGTGAGAGGACACAGTGGGAACCTGGCTGCCTATGAACTAGGAATCAGGGCCTCACTAGATATTGATCTGCTGGCACCTTGATGTTGGACTTCCCAGCCTCCGGAACTGTGAAAAATGGTGGTGATTTAAGCCACCCAGTCTATGGTATTTTTCTTATAGCAGCCTGAACAGACTGAGACACTTGGACAGTTAACAGTCTTTTCATAAAACTGATAATCAAAATCTCTCACACTGTAAAGGAACAATTTCTGTTAAATCCCGATTCAGAATAAAAGTTGTGCTTTAAAATTTCTCATAGTTTAATGAATAATAAATTATAAAGTGTAAGCTCAGTAACATAAGCAGATGCATTACCATGTTGTGTTTCTTTAGGACTTAACAGGGAAAAATATATACTGAATGTCCTAAATATACACAGCATATACATTAAAAAGAAAAAGGCACATTCTTCATTATCTCCTCCAATGTATAAGTGCACAAATTAACACTGCCTAAAACATTTTACTTTAAATAATAAAGTTACCAGAATTGAATGATGGCATAGGCTGAAGACATACTTTTAATTTAATAGAGAACAAATGAATGACAACTCATGATTATAGGTACAAATCAATTTCTTCTCTGCAGAATTTTATTTAAAGAAAATGTATACAGCAATTCCTCCATATAAATTTAATGGAAAAACTAACAAAGTACTACAGGTTGAAAGTTTACCTAGAAACTCTGGGATCTCCTGCCTTGTGACTAACAGCTTTTTGAAGAGAACACCCTTAGCTGAAGTTAGGACACAGATCATTATTTCCTACCAGAATGTATCTCCACGATAGCTCCACACTGAAGCATGAAAGATTCTTACTGTGAGTGAAACCATTTCAACTGCCACAATGCCACTCAGAATGAATGACATCTGCTGCATCCTCCTCACTCTGTTACAACAAAGATCTATCATTTCTAACAGGTGTGAATTTAATTAATGGATTGTATGTCACCAGCAGATTTTAAACAGCAGATTTCAAACAAATTTTGAGACTACTTTTGTATTATAAATGAATTATAAAGCTAGAATAGATACTGTGACCATGTCAAACTGAAAAATTAGGTAAAAAGGAAATAGACATGAGAAAGCCCACTTTAAATCTTCCTATTAAAGTTGACATCATTAAATATTCCAAGGATACCTCTGATTTATAATCAGACCTTCTTTCTGTAGTGATCTCATTGTTAATGATCAGCTAAGTAGTAGATATTTCCACTTACTTGGTATTCTCAGTAAGCCTAAAAATCTCTGTACCTTCTACTCATTCCCTGGCTCCCAAACTAAAAAAAGAGTTTTAAATGTATTGAACATCAAGGTTCAGAAATATATGTCAAAAAGTTATAAATTAAAATGATATAACTAGAGACGTTAAATTAACTTTTTAAGATGATAGAGAGTGCAGCCAAAAATATACAACCTCATTTCATAAATTTTAAGGAATACTTAAAGATCGAGTAAATAAACAAAAGTAAAGTAAATAAACAAAAGTTTTGTAAAAACAAGCCTCTATTCACGTATCAAGAAGACACTCAAAGGTAAAAATCTTCCAAAAAGTAGGAAAGCACAACCAATGCAAATTTTATAGTTTCACTTTCTCACCATCCACTTTCCTATTCCTTCCTTCTTTTCTGAAAACCAGATCCCTTCTTATGAGAAATGAGATACAAGAAAGAGGTTGCACCCACTCTTGTTCTTTCAGGAGAACTCACATGGCCAGGTGAGGCAATGTAGTTCTAATAGTACCCAGGACAGGGTTAGAATAACCCTACTTGTTTGCCTGGAAACAAAGAGGGATTTAGAGAGAACGTGAGTAAAGATAGGAGAATGAAATGAGTCAAAACTCAAGTGCCAACCTGGACAGCCAAAAGGCAATATTATAGCACTTTATCTAAAAGTGGAAAGGAGGGGGATATAACATTAAAAAAGGGAACAGAAAGTAAGACTATAAAGAAAATTCTTCCATGTTTTTATAAATCTACACCTCTCACTCTTAATATTAAAATTTCATTTATCTTGATCATACTTTCCTTCTTTGTACCAACCCAGAACCCTACTACTCCATCCCTGGAACCCACCCATCTCAAAGCTGAAAGCCATTCAGACATACATTTCTTAAAACCCAACCTCTTGCCCAATAAAAAACTGCCCCTTTCTTTTCCAGCCCATCTCTTCCCCAATCAAGATTCTCATCATCTCATACGGGTGATTTCCATTAGGAAAAGAAACTGATACAAGTAAACCATACCAAGAACTTAGGCTTTGTAAAAGATAAAAGTATTTTTTCTTTTTTTAAATATATTTTATTGATTACGCAATTATAGTTGTCCCAATTTTTCCCCTTTGCTGCCCTCCACCCAGCACCCACCTTCCCTGTTAAAGGTGAGATCATATGGTATTTGCTCCTCACCGCCTGGCTTATTTCACTTAGCATAATGCTGTCCAGTTCCATCCATGCTGTTGCAAAGGGTAGGAGATCTAGGGAAGAAAATTTTTAAAGATAACAGAAGGAACCACTATATTCAGTCTAAGAAGAGTAAAAAAAAATGCAGTTACATTATGTGTCACGGAGCATTGCACAGATATTTTAAAGGGACTGTATCTCACTGAATTCTTACAACAATCCTGTGAGGCAAGCACTATCTCCCTTTCATAGCTGAGGAAAGTAGAAGGCTATCCCAGATCCTCTCTGCTTCTCTAAATTCCTTTCTTCCATAGCAGCCTCCAAACCACCTCTCCATAATCATTCTACAGCATCTGACAATAAATGTTATCCTGTGTGATTGTCTATCTTTCTTATGCCTCTATCCTGACACCCCAAACTAAATACCATATTCCCCTTGCTTAGTACAGCTGGTGCTCAAAACATATGTTTATAAATGGCCAAAACAATTTTATAAATAGC